>OZ037756.1:6452886-6717886 GCA_964035475.1 Salix caprea
TTTCCTATATATATTCTTAGGGAAAGACTAAAAATATATATATAAAAAATTAACACCATCACTGTCAAAACAATAGAAATTATTAAATTATGAAGAGCAAAAAAAATATTCACAAAAGAATTACTAACAAAAATAATTGTTATTATTATTATTATTATTATTATTATTATTATTATTATTATTATTATTATTATTATTATTCTTATTATTATTATTATTATTGGTATTATTATTGTTATTATTATTATTGTTATTATTATTGTTATTATTGTTATTATTATTATTGTTATTATTATTATTATTGGTATTATTATTGTTATTATTATTATTGTTATTATTATTATTATTGGTATTATTATTGTTACTATTATTGTTATTATTATTATTGTTATTATTATTATTTTTGAAATAATTGTTGTTATTATTATTATTATTAATTATTTGAAATGAGGGACAAAATTGCAAATAATATAACCTGCTGCACCAAACAAATTAAGGGATCTAATAGAAAACCGAAAAATTAAAAGAAGAAGGACTGACATGCAAATTGCATATATATCAATTTGAATACAAGGACGAAATTGAAAGAATTCGAAACTTGGATTACAGAAATCAAACAAAAGCCTAGGGACTGAAATGCATGCACAATAACTCGGGGGACTGAAATTGATTCCGGCGCTGAGGAGAGAGAAAAGAGGACATAAACGTTCAACCGACTATTTGAGACTACACGTTCATATTGGCACCGCACGTGCCACTCCTTTCGATTCAGGAAAGCGTTGCGAATCGAATTGACCGGCGGAAGGAAAATTTGCACCGCCTTATGAAGCCGCACGCGCTGCCTGAATCAAGCGGGGTCAGAAAACGCGCCGACGCGCCCGTACGGGCTGCTGACAGCGCTGACGCAAGCGCACAGTAAAGTCCTGGTCATTTACTAAACCACCCCTGAGCCGAATATATAGTTTTTGTCGTTTCGGGGGCTACGAACGTCATTACACATTTTCAAAAATATTAAAAAAAAAAGAATTCCGGCGGACCGGACCGAACCGGACCGGTCCGTACGTGGTCAATTACGCCCGTGCCCCTCAGCGTAAACCGTGTTTTTGTCTTATTACCAGGGATGAAATCGGTAAAACACTGTTCATAGGCGGAAAAAACAAAAAAAATAGGGTGGACGAACTCGCGCGACACACGGATAAAAAAGCCCGCGTCCACAGTGCATATGTGAGTGTGTGCACAGTGTTATCCGTTTTGTTTTAGGTAATTGTTAATTACAATCTTAATATATTCCATAATAATTAATGTTAAAAATAATTTTTTTTAAAATATAATATTATTGTAATATATTTCTCCAAAACCAATATCAGTTTAGAAAGCAATTCCAGGCTGAAAATAGCGGACGATGTATCAACGAGCAAATATTCCGAGTGACAACTTTCCAATGAGAGCCAATATCCAATGTATACCGACGATGCACAGTTTCCGACATATATATACATGGACAAAGACAAATATATATATATATATATATATACATGGACAGATTTCAAATCGTACTTGTTTAGTATAGTTTCTTGATATGGCAAAGCTTTTATCTTTGCTCTTCCATGAATATATACGGTGCTAGAAAATGAAAACTTGAAATCATGTGTGGTTTTGATATGTTTTTCCCATCTGTTTAATCCTCTCTTAATTTTGTTTTTCAATAGCTATGAAGAGAAATCTATGTTTAAAAGCAGCCCATAATTAAAATCCTGAATTCTGCATAATGATTACAGAGAAAGATTCTGTGGAAAAAAGGTGTCCGAAATCTCTTGAGCATACATTGTCAATGATTGGCCACATATATACTGTAGCAGCTAGAACTTGGAAGAAGCTGGCAAAGTTTTGGCAGAAAGGAAATGAGAGAAGAGAGAAAGGGACTGCTGAGGTGCAAAGACTGGAACCTGGTGGCCGGCACCGCGTACGGTGGCTAATACGAGCCCTCTCTCATACGTCTCAACCCATCCTGCCACCTGACTCTTATGAAACCATGCCCTCCATTCTTCATTCACTTTCAACCCCATCTTGTTTATGCTGTACCTCGTTGATGTTACTGGCACTCTCCCATCAGTGTCACCACTGCGCCATTGTTGGTCAAAAATAATTAAGAGAGAGCAGTTGCCAATTCGATGGTTCATAATAAAACTTTATATCCTGAGATTATTTTAGAAGAATTCGTAAGATAATGTGATCGATCAGCATCTATACCTGTAGATCCAAATACGCAATCCGGAGTTTAAAAGCTTCTGAATGATGGGCAGTATCGTATCCGCAGCGTCATTCCACTTCCTAATTGCATTGCTGTTCATGCCACGCACAAATTAAACATTTTAGTCATATGCAATTTGGACTGCTTAATTCGTGTAACCTCATATATACTTAGCACACATTTCCAGTTTCATTTTAGAATAAAGTCTGCATTATTTTTACCCTAGTTAGCTAGAGAATTTAAGACATGGACCATGGAAGAGCAGTAGCGTTTTCTTGTCTTCAACTCAACTAAGTTTGGTCCTCGGTGGTGTGATCTTACATTACCTATTTTTGTTTGTTATGTATGTGTTTTAACAAGAAAAAACAAAAAAAAAAAAAACAGCTAGAATGATTGGAGAAAGGTGGGTGAGAGCAATAAGGAAACGAAAGAGACAAGTGGTCATCAAAAATCAATCCCGATCTGCTAAACTTTCTCATTTAATTCTTCGAAGTGAAAGCAGGAAGAAAGAAAGCTAAGGCTCGATTATTGGACACATGGCCTCACTAAATGCTTGAAAGCTACAGGTTTTAACTAGTCAATTTTGATCACTTCCTCGCCCGAAGAAATCTACCTGTATATATGTTTATTTGTATCACCATGCATCATAAATGGCAATGTATATTGGGATTCCTATAAAAATATTACCCAATTATACTTATCAATGTTCATCATACAAAGATGTCGATTAATTCGCTGATATACTCTTTGTTCATTTCTGAATCTCATCATAAAAAATAAAATAAAAAGTGTCAATGGGGCTCCTAATTTTCAAATATTTATCCAAAAGGTTAATTTCTGAATCTTTTTATTTTGGAATGAAATTGAGAAATAGATTATGGGTGGAAACCATATTAAGCTTTTCCTAAATTTTACTCTCATTTTAATTCAATAAAAAAAACAAAAAAAACTCAAGCAATAATAGCTAAAACACCGAAAACTCTATTCATAAATCTACCGCATATATGCAACACAAATACCAAGTATTATACCTGCATGGTGTGTAAGGATAAGATAATTTGGTAACATTGGCATGTAGGGCTCTCTGAACATCCTCTCTGTTGAAAAACTTCTCTGCATAATTTTCGGTACATGGATCATATCCTGATGGTAGCTTATGTCCCAGCTCCTGAAATCAAGAAACAATCACGTTAATTAATCGTGGCCCATTACTTCCCCTACCAATATAGTTATTTTTTGCCCTAGCTAGCTGATCTGTGAAAACTAAAAAGAATATTGGTGTACGTTTCTGTGCTCTTACATGTAATGCTGAGAGAAGGCGAGGCGCGACGACAAGTTTCGATGAAAACCGAGAAGAATAGTCGGAGAGACAAACTGGAGTGTAGATGCTATAAATATCGATATCTGAATAAGCTTCCGCGAACCCTCTGTAATGAACAACACACTCGTTCGTTACGCTTTCCTGATGATGATCGCATTCCTTTATGTTGTGGTAGAGCTGGTCTGAGATGATCGCATGACTCCACGCATAATCCACGATCCCCGCAGAGTCCGTTTCGTCATTCATCACTGCATTTCCGATCTGTTGTTTTTTTTCCGATCAGCACACCATACCGTCGCATTAATTAGTTTACATTTTTTTGAAAGATCAGTGGCTATATTTAACCCGCAGACCGGCCGGGAAATCATATATATATATATATATATATATATATATATATATATATATATATATATATATATATATATAGGCCTGATGATTGGTGCATACCATGAAACCCTTGAGGTTTATGTAAGAGCTTTTCGTGGCTCCTTTGTTTCGTTCATAAATAAGCTCAGCTAGTTGGGGAACATAGTGCCCTAAATATTGAAAATAAAAAAAGAGATTCACTTGTAAGAAACAACAATTAATTAGCAGTAATAATAATAATAATAATAATGAGCTTTTTCATCGATCAGCTCAAATTACATAACGAAGGATTCTTACCTGCGTAGCTCTCTCCAGCTATATAAAAATTATGTGACTTGAAATTTGGAAACCTTTTGAACCAATTGATTAAGAAGGCATGAGAGTCATCAGCTGTAACTTTATCGCCTAATTTATACAGGTCTTCCGAATTATTTGTGTATGAAAATCCCACACCCACAGGAGCCTCCAAAAAAAGCATATTTGCAGCTAATTATTACAATCAAAACATACATATTAATCAGCAAGAAATTAATTAATATATATATTTATAAAATAGTAAATAAGAATACATTACCTTTGTTCCAAGAGTATTTGTTGAGAATAAGCTGTGTTCCATTTCCCCTGACTAAAAAAGGGCCAAGTTCTTGCGCTGCACCATAAGCTATGGAGGAGCACCCAGGTCCTGATATGGATAAAACTACTTTTTTATAATTAAATCATTTTATTTAATAAACGTTCCCATTTACCTTTTTTTGTTCTTTCTTATTAAACAATCGAAAGCCCTGGTCTTGGTTTGAATTTGACATTGCGTTTCAAAAATAATTTTTGAAAAAAAAATATTATTTGTTTTGAATTAAAAAAAAATTAGTGTTTTTATATGATTTTTATGTACTAATATAAAAAATAACTTTAAAACATAAAAAAACTATTTTAATATATTTCTAAATAAAAAATATTTAAAAAATAATTTCAACGATACTCTCGTAAACAATCACTTAAAATTGAAGGAAGAAGCCAAGAGCCTACGTAGATCCAATAATGATAATAATTCTAAGATAAGAGGGCGGAATTTGATAGTATTGAGGTTCGATTATAGATCATACCATTGCACCTCTCATTAGAAAGTGACATGCGGTGGAGACTCACTAATATTCTCTACAAAGTCTTGCAACTCGAGTGTACTATTTACTCAATTGCTAGGTTAATTACGTGTAGATTTTATTCATATTTCTCTAAAATTACAGCTGATAAATTTATGTGGGCTATAAAATTTATAATTTATGATAATTTCAATATATCTTACTGTAATTGATTTTGAGTTTGTGTTTCATATTGATAAATCCATTTATTTCTCTAGCCCTCGTTAATGGTTAATTAGGTGTTTAACCATTATAAATACATACATACATATATATATATATATATATATATATATATATATTTCTATATGTGTTTGATATTATTTTTTCTTAGAAATACGCTTTATCTAAAAATATATTAAAGTATATTAATTTGTTGAAAAAGCACACCCAAAAGCAAAAGCAATCTTCCTCTAAAATGAAAATTCAAAATAAAATAAAAAATGACGAATGAATTTTGAACGGTCATAGTCGATGGTAACGGCTACAGTCCATGGGACCCAAGCCTTGTCCTTCACGGACAAAAGAGAAGAAAGAAATTTTGAATAAAGAAGCTAAGGAGGAGAAGATGGCAGAGAATAATTGAAGGGAGATGATGGGCATGAAATTGTTTCTAGTATTTACTATTGACAGACTAGGGTTCATAAATAGCCCACCATTTTTTTAACTCTTTCATGCTAGGGTTATTAACTAGGGATTGAAATCCATTTGTTTTTTAAAAAAAAACATGGGAAAAATTCTATTTAACCTTAATAAATTTTACTTAAAAACAAGGTTGCCCTCTTAAAAAAAAATGGCACATTACACATTATCCAAGACACTGTATAGGAAAAGACACTCATCCGTGATGATTCGAGCATGCTCTATCCACCCAAGAAATCATTGTAAAAGTTTTCGTTTTTTTTAATTTAAGGTGGGAGAGAAGGTTGGAAGGAAGTGCTAACCTCCATTGAGCCAGAGAACTAGCGGCTTCTGAGAAGCATCCTCTTCTGCTTCGAAGAACCAATAGAACAATGCCCTTTGACTCTGGGGGGCGAGCTTTACATAGCCGGAATAATGCTGGAACTTTACTTGTGGCTGCCCCGGCAAATTCAGCACTCTATCAGCTTCTCTTCTTGCTTCTTCGCCGTCATAAATCTCTCTTCCACCTGCTGCTGCTATCACCGCCGTAGAAACTAGGAAACAAAACAACCACCTGCTTAAATTTGCCATTTTGCAGTATCAAACTGAGGAGGAGGAGGAGGAGGATGCAAGAGCTAGCAGCAAGGATAGAGAAGAGGCGGAGATATAATCTTAACTTATAATGAAAGGTGCCAAGGGTGGGGGCTAGAAAGCGGAGACATGCATGCTGAAAAGAAAAGCAGTGTGCTCTTTTCTTTTAAAATATATTGGACCGTTTAAAAATAATTAATGGCCAAAGTTCATGATGGTCCTCATGCTACTTTTTGACAAAATTAACTTTAGAATTCAATTTGACCAAAATTATAAGAATTATTTAAGTTCATGGACTTAATTAATCTTTGGATGGGTTTTTTTGACTTAATTAAGAACTTAATTGAAGAAAACATAAGTTTAACAACTTAACTCAGGTCAAATTACAAGATTTGAGGACCAATTTTGAATTTTAATAAGTTATATGGTCAATTCAGGGGCTTAATTGAAAGGAAAAAAGGATTTAAAGCCAATTAAAGGCTTAATTAAGCAAATTTAAAAACAAAATGTAGAATACATACACATTTACATCCTATTCTCCATGAGTAGCTAATCAAAGTACCACACAGAGTCAACCTTTACTAAAACAGGTCAACCGTAAAAGGCTGACTTTGAGGTTGTTTTCTTTTAGTAAGATTCGTTGCACAAAAAATAATTAAACACCACTAGTGTTAGAGAAAGGATATAAAAAGAGAGGAGGGATAATGTTCTCTAACAAAGAGATTATGAGTGGTTTTATAAGTTCTTGGTTTTGCTTCAACCTATAAAAGAAGTGTCTTTCCATGAAATGAGGGAGAGGGAATTAAAAGGGAAAAAGTATAAAAAATGAGGAAATAAAACAATAATAAGAGATAAGAAAATAAGAAAAGAAAAGGAGTATAAGAACAAAGGTTCAAAAAACCTTGAAATAAAAAGAAAATGAGCAAGAACAATAAGGTTGTATTTTGATTGATAGGTATACCATTTACTTATGATAAGATGTTGAAATACAATGGGCACACCTTTTTAATTCTTTTAAAATATTTTCTTGAATACTTAATGTTCATCCACCATAATTAGTAATTTGTTTGATTAAGAATTTCTTTTGATGTGTTTAACCATGTTTTCAACTAATATGTATGTTTTAATGAACATTTGCTCAATATGGTAATGAGTGCATAACTTGTGGTTTTAAGATATGATAAACTATTTTTTTAAGATTAATAGTTACTTTAAATGATAACCAAGTGAGTTTTGATGGTTGGTTAGTCATTGAAACTTGGTTTGATTGAAAATATGTGCATTAGTTAGAATTATGACAATTGTTTGTTATGGGTTGAACATGGTGCTTACTTAATATTCCTGATAAACATTGTAATATATCCTATTTTTATGTATAGGTATATATTATCTTTGTGATGTTGGTTATAACATTTAAACAAGATTCATTTTTTTTATTTTCAAAGAGTTTAATAGCAGTGGAATGGGATTATATACCATTCATTAGAAAATAAAAAGAAGTTATTTAATCTTCCAAAGAGCCAATATTACGTTAGGATTTGGTATTTTATAAATTTATTTAGATTAATTGATGAAAATCCATTTTGATTTTATGAAATTGTGCTTGAATATTGTATTATTCATAATTGCATAATAAAAGTTGATCCTTATAACTTTTTATGGAAAAAAAATATCTTCTCAAATGTAAATTTAGGAGTTTATATTGTTGAACTAAACGGGTTTTAAGATGAAAGAAAAAAAACACATGGACTTAAAAATTTAATATATACATTTAAAAAAGCTTTAACATGATGGTATCTCAAGTTTTACTATAATATTGTTTCTTTTCGATTTAACAAAAGCATTGTTGACAATGTCTATATCTAAAGGTCAGTAAGAACAAATTTATATTTTTGATTTTGTATGTAATGATAACTTATTTACAACTAACGATCTTGATTTATTATATGAGACTAAGAAATTTCTTTCTATTTATAAGAATTTTATTATTATTTAATTGAAAGTTGGTTTTGAAATAATGATAAAATGTTGCATGAGAAACAAATATTATTAAAAATGTATTTTGTTCTTATTGAAAAATATCTTTTGTTAGAATAATATTTTAGTAAAACATTTTTAAAATAAATAAAAACAGCACTCTAATGAGACAGAGATTTTAGTTAGAATAATATCTTTTGTACCCTTATTTTAAATCGTCCAAGTTCTTTTCATGTATATCTTATAATCACTTATAAATTCTTATAAATAAATGAAATTGAGATAAAAAGTTAGGTCTTTATGTTGAAATTGAAGATGTCAATACGGAAATAAATGCTTATACTAGCAAATTACTTTATTTCAATAGAATTTTAATTACTATTTTAAAAAAAATCAATTCCATATAATTAATTAAAAAGATTTAAAGGGCTGTATATCTAAAATCTATTTTTGTTTCTTCATATGCTATTGTTTCTTAGCTTAACAATTGGTCTTTAGATAATATTAAAATCTATTTTTAAAATTTATTGGTGCATATAATATTCAATTATTTTACCAAACATATGCATTAAATTTAGAATTTAGAATCAAAAGTTTTTCTTGTAACTACAAAAAACATTATTTTCGAATTATTTCTAAAAATTAATGATTATTATATGGTTTTTTATATATCTATTTAATTTATATTTAGATTAATACCCTTTCTCTATTTCATCTTGTTTAGAGAGTCTCTTTTAAATGACTATTAATTTTTTGGTTCTACAATTAAATTTGAAGAGTTTTTTTTATTCATTTATATATTTGTGTTTTATCCTTTTTATGGTTGAATTTATTTTTGCAAATAAGAATATTATTTTTATATAGTATTTTTAATATGTGCAACCTTTCATGGTGTTTTTTTTCCTTTTTTATTCAATCAATTAAATTTATATCTTTATTTTTATTATCGTTTGTTTGAATAGAAAAAATTAGTTGTGAAATGTATCCTGTCTTTCAAGATAATATATCAAATATGCACCTATCTCTTGATTGTTTTAAGTTTGATTTTAAAGTATTGTTAATGATTTTTAATTTATTTACTAGCATACATAGTTCTCGATATATTTGGTGAAAAGTAAACATGAGATTTTTTATTTGGATTTAAATTCCTTAAACTACAAAAATACATTGAAAAACTTGTATAAAAATATTTTACCCGCAACGAATATTTAAAATACAAGAGAAACTTCTATATCCTTTCCACATTCATGATGCTATTAAATCATGGAGAGGGAATCAAAGAATAATTCTGAAATTGACTAAATACAAGATGGAAAGAAGAAAGCAGTGCACCTTTTCTCCAATTCACCATGTGAACGGACCAAAAATCTCTGCATGATCATCGTTAATCAATAGCAAAACTTTGTCTCTTACGAGGAATAGATAAAATGAAATGAGACATCCATATCCATGTCGTATTCGATTTGCTGGCCGCGCAGGAAATTCCAAAGACAGAGAATCACGTGCCTTTCTCTGTCATTTCATGTGCCTCTTGGATTTATCGAATCACCTAAATTTATAAAGTAATTAATTTTAGTGGTTAAAACCCGAATGCTCTCTCAAACTCTTCTTGTAATTTATATTTAAATACAATTTATCACTGTCCACCCAGCATTTTTTTTTCTAATATTGATATTTAAATTAATTTATGTATATCTTGACTAATTCTATAGACTCGAAATCTGACTTTATCTTCTTGGAAATGGTATCAGAATAAACAAACATGCCGATCTTATCTTTTATTTTTATGACTTCTTCACCTTGTCCTCTTTCTCATTCTAACTTATCCCCCTAACTCTCAGCAATCACACCTCTCTTTTGAAATGCTACCATCTCAACTTTCATGTGAAAGACACTATGTTAGCAGCACCTTCTTCACAGGTTCTAAGTGTCGAAACCAATCAACAGGACCCTAATTGGGTTTCAAACCTGGTTTTAGAGGGACCAAATGTTGCTAAGTTGGGTTTTTACTTCCTTCACGGATGATGTTTTTCCATATGACAACAACTTATGATGCCTGGCAAGCACTCTAACATGTCTTCCAAGGAGTTGACCGTAGCAAACAAAACTAAATGGTGAATTTGAGACTTTTTTGGATCAAAATCCTCAAGGTTTTTTTTATTTTATTTTCACCGAATTATACTCACTTTTTTATTTATAAAATTTCATTAGGAATTATAATTTTTCCCAAAGATACTCAATGAAATATGTATAATATTTTTCAGCAAAATTTCGCACCAAGAATAATTGTTCTGGTCAAACCCATCTTTTTAGGGTGTGAGGTTTTTCTTTCAATAAATCAATTTATCCTTCCCAATTCCACGATTCCACTACTTCTTGTTTTTCTTGTTCTTTAGGGTTTTTCTTTTTATTTATGTTTTTATTTTTTTGAAAGAATTCTAGAAATCTCATCCTTCTCTCATCCTTCTCTCCTATAATGATACTCTAGATTATGAGTTTTTCTTTCACCAAAAAACAAAATCATTTTCTTACCCCTAGTCATTTCTTTTTCTTTTTCAATAACCGTACCCTCCTTTCACTATCTGTGATAAATGGTTTTCTCTAGTCCTTAAATTCTTTATTTCTTATAATTATTGTGTGTCTATTCTAAGTAGATCCTAAAACTCATCCTTAAACCATTCTTTTATATAATTACAATAAGGGTTTTACGGTTCTATTCATTCATGCTTCTATAGATAATTACTACTCATTTTACTGCCACCAAGATATACAATCCTTCTACCAATAGTAACCCGCAAGGCCACGGCTTTATATGCTTTAAAAATTTCAAAAAAGGTCATTGTCAAATATATGGGAAATAGAATCATTCAACCATTTTTTGTAAAAGACAAAATGAATGCAATGTTGATCCACCTACTACCAATTGACCATTTCCACCTTTTCTTCAACAACTTTGTTTGGTATTCTAACACTACTAGTGGTCATCACATGAATCTAGCTTTCCAATTTGCATATCTCAGATGATTACAAAGATAATGATATTGACATCATAACACTACTACAAATCCATTTTCACACATAACTTTGATGTGTGGTGACATTGACGCTCAACAAATTTGCTTGAAAGATAATCTAACAGATTTGTTCACTAAAGCATTATCAACTATAATGTTTGAAAGATTGTGAAACAATATTGAAATATAACAACTTAAAAATCTAAGATGATATATTCATGAGGGGAAGTTAATATGCATTATACTCTTTTTTTCTTAACCAAGGTTTTTTTTCTAATTGTGTTTTTCTTGGTAAGGTTTTTAATGAGGTAGTTTTCAATGCATAAAATTGTACAATAGACATCTAATGGGAAGTGTTATAAAATCATACATAGTAATGGATATCTAGTTGTTTTCTTACACCTTTTTCATTATGATGTTTATTCATCATTCTCAAGTTCATTTGAATCTCTCCAAGTTCATTTCAATCTACATCTTTTATGTCTTTTGAGCTTACAAGTATTTATGTACCTATGTACCTATAAATAGGTTATAAGAGATTTATTTGCACAGAATATCAATGAAAAATACCATAATTTGTATTGATAATTGATGAGCTATATATATACATGAGAAGTATCTATACTTGGCAGTATTGTTTGCCAATTAAATGTACAATCAATGTGCAAGATTTGTACAGAAAATGAAGGTAATTGTAACGGCTAGAAATGCCAAAAGAGGAAACAAGACTTGAGTAATGCTGTTGAATGTTACTGCAGATTTGCTTAGTGAATCTTAAGCTGATTTTGTGTTGATTTTCTCAATACGCCCCCTCAAGATAGGGCTTCCGTCGGTAAGGCCAATCTTGAATCGCAAGGTTTCAGTACGTTGTTGTGACAGCGGTTTCGTCAGGAGGTCCGCAAGTTGATCCGTAGTGTGAACATGCTGAACTTGGAGAGTGCCTTTTTGTACTAAGTCACGGACAAAATGAAGGTCAATTTGGATGTGCTTCATGCGAGAGTGATCAATCGGATTATAGCTAAGATGAGTTGCACCGAGATTGTCGCATAACAGAGAAGGAGGAGCCTGAAGAGGGAACCCGAGTTCGGTAAGCAGATTTAGCAGCCATAGTGTTTCCGAGGCAGCATTGGCGAGTGATCTGTATTCAGCTTCGGTGGATGATCATGCAACAACTCTTTGTTTTTTGGAGCTCCAGGAGATAGGATTTTGGCCAAGGAAGCTGATGTAGGCTGAAGTAGAGGTGCGATCATCGACATTGCCAGCCCAGTCCGCATCTGAATATGTTGTGAGATTCCAGGAGGTGGTCTTCTTGATGTGAATGCCATGGAATATTGTGTGTTTGAGGTACCTGAGCAATCTCTTGACAGCTGTCCAGTGCGAGTATGTTGGCTTATGCATAAATTGAGACAATTTATTAACAGCAAATGAAATATCAGGGCGAGTAAGAGAAAGATATTGAAGACTACCAATTACTCGACAAAACTCAGTGTTGTCAAAGGCAGCAGTGCCATCAATTAGTTTCAGAGATGAGCTAGTGCTTAGAGGTGTGGAAACATTCTTAGCACCAACCATGTTTGTTTTAGATAGCAGATTTCTAATATATTGATGTTGGGAAAGAAACAAACCTGCTGAAGTGGGTAGAACTTCCACTCCCAAAAAATAATGAAGTGAACCTAAGTCTTTCAAAAAAAATCTAGAGCTTAACTGCTGGACAATAGAGCATACAAATATTGAATCATTTCCAGTAATCACAAGGTCATCCACATAAACAAGTAAGTAGCAGATAGTATGACCATTACGATAGATAAATAAAGATGAATCTGCTTGGGAAATGAGAAACCCGAGAGTAAGCAGGGCATTCTTGAGAGTGGAATACCAGGCCCTAGGGGCCTGTTTAAGTCCATAAATGGCTTTTCGCAGCCTGCAAACATGGTTTGGTTTAGAGGGATCTTTGAATCCCGGAGGCTGTGTCATGTAGACATCCTCATCAAGTTGTCCATGCAAGAATGCATTTTGGACATCCATTTGCCTTAAGGACCAGCCTTGAATTACAGCTATTGTAAGTATAACCCGAATAGTGGCTGGTTTGACTACAGGGCTAAAGGTCTCAGTGTAATCTAAGCCTGGTCTTTGAAGGAAACCTCGGGCAACTAACCTAGCTTTGAAACGGTCAATTTAGCCATTGGCCTTTCGCTTAACACGAAAGACCCATTTGCAGCTCACAGGGCTACAATTAACAGGTGGGGGAACTAATTCCCATGTTCCATGTTTCATTAGAGCAGTAAGCTCATCGGACATGGCTGCACGCCATCTCGGCAAGCTTAGGGCTTGACTAACACATGTTGGCTCTAGGCCGTGAGGGAGTGGGTGCTTAGTGATAGAATGCATTTGTTTTGGTTTATGTATGTTATTCATGGATCTGGTGATCATGGGGTGAGTTCTGAGAGTGGGTGATGAGTGTGTGGCTGATGATGAAGATGAAGAACTATGCTGTGAGGAGGGAGATGATACTGTGGCTGCATGATGTGACTGTGAGTGAGGGTGAGATTGATGACTAGATGCATGATTTTGTGCAGATGAGCATGAATTTGAATGTAATGGCTCAGATGAATGTTGCAAATTTGAAGAAATTGAAAGAGAAGGAGAGTAGCAGTTACCTGGAGGAGATGGAGGAACGACGTTAGCAGACATCGAAATCACTGGTGGAGCTCATGAAGGCAGTGGAACGGGGTTAATTTGGGGTTCGTGTGGGATTGACGAGTCTGGCTACGAAGAGGGAGATAAAATAGAAATTAGGGATTTTGTTTCATCAAACAAAACGTGCCGAGAGATATAAATCTTTTGGGTTTCGGGCTCTAGACATTTGTATGTATTTTGGGTTAAGGAATACCCAACAAAAATACATGGAATGGATTTTGGTTCTAATTTATGGGTTGTGTAGGGCCGGGTGAAGGGGTAGCAAATGCACATAAAATTTTTTTAATTTTAAATAGTTAGACTTTTGGCAAAAAAGGGCTTCAAATGGTGATATGTTTTGAAGAAGTGGGGTTGGTTGACGATTTATAAGATAAGTGGCGGTATGGAAGGCATAAGGCCAAAATGATAGTGGAAGTTTGGCATCAGTAAGCAGGGTGAGACCTGTTTCAACTAAGTGGCGATGGCGGCGTTCTGAGACACCGTTTTGTTGAGGTGTATGGGGAGCAGTAGTATAATGACTGATACCATGAGTTGACAAAAAAGATTTTAAACTGATAAATTCTCCACCATTGTCGGAGTAAAGACTTTTTATGCTTGTTTGAAATCGTTTTTCAACTAGAGTTTTAAACTGAGGAAAAATTGTTTTGACAGAAGATTTTGCTGGAATAGGATAAAACCATATGTATTTGGTGTAGTGATCTACAAAAATTAGATAATATCTAGAACCGTCTAAACCCAAGCAATGAGCTGGTCGCCATACATCAGTATAAATAATATCAAGCGGTGCATGACTTTTAATACTTGTGGGCCGAAATGGAAGTTGATGGGCTTTATTAATTGAGCAAGAAGAACAAAGAGAATTAAAAAAAATTCTTGTTTTTGAATGGGTAATGAAAAAGAATTGACAAGACTACGGACTATTTTGGAGGTTGGAAGTCCAAGACGCTTGTGCCAACCATCAAGTGAAATTCTTTCATGCACATTTGTAGTAAATTTGGAAGTTGTGCCCACCAGTGAATTCGAAAACTGATATACACCATCCTCACATGCACCTCTTAGCAAAGTCGCCCTCGAAGCTTGGTCCTTCACAAGAAAATAAGATGGGTGAAGTTCAACAAATACATTATTTTGAGATGTAAAATGATGAACAGAAATTAAATTTTTAGAAATATTAGGGACACAAAGAGTGTCATTAAGAACGAAAGTTTGTAAAGGTGATTCTAAGATCAAAGATCCAACATGTGAGACGGTCAAACCTGTCCCATCACCTATGACAACTTCGTCGGTGCCATCATACTCGGAATGAATTGATAAGTTTGCCAAGTCACCAGTGATATTGTGCGAGGCAGCTGAGTGAAGAAGCCATTTTTGATCTTGCGCAGTGTTTGTATTTGCACAATTTGTCGTCATTGAATTTTGACGGAGTTGTGAGCAAGTCTTAGCAGTGTGTCCTATTTGGTCACAAAATTGACATTTTGGACTGAACCTTCTCTGAGTGGGCTGTGGGTACTGTCTGTGGGTCTTAAATGGGCCAGTGGGCCTGTTGGCAGTGTAGGCCTGTTCGGGCAAGGGGCCTGTTTTGTGCGTAGGCCCATTTTGCCTATACATATGGCGCCGAGCAGACCCATTTGGGCTGTAATTGGTTTGTCGGTGGCGATGGCTGTAGTTCGCCGTCGCAAGGAGCTACTGAGTGGATGAATCCAGACGGCGGAGGTAGTTGTCATGCCCGACAAGGATGTCATGCAACTCCTCAAAAGCCAAGGAAGTTGGCCGTCTTATGGTGGTGGCGATGTCCCTGAAATCAGAACCCAAACCATTTAATATGTAGAGAGTGAGATCATCATCGGAGATAGGATGATCGATTAAAGCAATTTCATCTGGAAGGGCCTTCACGGCGTGCAGGTAATCAGGGACAGAGCGATTTTTGAGTTGAATTAAGGTAAGTTCCTCCTTCAATTGCATAGCTCTGGTGCGCGATTTACTGGCATACATATGATACAATTTTTCCCAAACTTCATGGGAAGTCTTGGCAGAGGCGATGAGAGGTGTGATGGTGGTTGATGTTGAGGCCAAGATAGCACTTAGGATAAGCTTGTCTTGACGAACCCAATGGGTTTTGTTGAATTCACTACTGGAAATGCCCACTGATGAGGGACACTGTGACACTCCTTGAACATAGTCAAGGAGGTTGTAGCCGATGAGGAGTGCCTCAAATTGAGCTCTCCACTTTGGAAATGTTGATGGTTTTAGTTTCTCATTGATCTGTGTAGAAATGTTCAGTGCGGTAAGGGCAATGTCAGGGGAAGACATGGGTTGAGTGGGTTGAGAAATTGGGTTTGATGCAGATACTTGTTCTGCAATTTGTTCTGTGGGGGAAGACATGGTGTTTGTAGGAAAGGGGGATCTTTTTACTCGTGAGAGATAGGCTCTTCTGATACCATATAAGAGATTTATTTGCACAGAATATCAATGAAAAATACCATAATTTGTATTGATAATTGATGAGCTATATATATACATGAGAAGTATCTATACTTGGCATTATTGTTTACCAATTAAATGTACAATCAATGTGCAAGATTTGTACAGAAAATGAAGGTAATTGTAACGGCTAGAAATGCCAAAAGAGGAAACAAGACTTGAGTAATGCTGTTGAATGTTGCTGTAGATTTGCTTAGTGAATCTTAAGCTAATTTTGTGTTGATTTCCTCAATATAGGTGTGTTGTTGACAGAATGATATTTGAAATCTTTCAGTTGTATTTCGATAATTATTTCAGGTGTTACAGTAGTAGTATATATACAAGAAATTAAACCTACAGTACATTTTTTTATACTAAACTACAAAACAATTTGTTACATAAGAACACAAGAAAAAAAGTAATATGCAGTGTATAGTTGTATTCTTAACACTCCCCCTCAAGCTGGAGCATGGATATTTATCATGCTCATCTTGCTAATAGCGTCATAAAATATTCTTCCTGAAATTGCCTTCGTGAGAATATCCGTTAACTGATCTTAGGACCGAACAAACAAAAATTGGATTGGACGTGAAAGAGCATGATACTTCCATAACTACTGAATCCATTATATGTCAATATGCATACTAATAAAGCTTAGTTCTATGATGTGGTTCAAAAAACTCGGTGTATGGGCTCAAAAAAATTGTTTGATCTCCCTGATATTGCTCATCATGTCATTTAACAAAAGTTAGGGTAATTCTGCAATCAAAAAAAAACTTTTAATTTTTAGGAATGATAAACTTTAAATTCTGCATGTTGGAGTTTGATCAAAATATTTTGTCAAAAATAAGAATGTTAAACATCTCTTGATTTCAAAACAACAAAAAAACAAGGAATACACATGATTCAATTAAATGATGATTTAAACCCCAAAACAAAGTGATAGCCGATGAGATTCTGTAAGAAAATTATTGACGATGCGACACTTTTCTCAGCCTTTCAAACAATCATTCTTGTATTGTCGTTGCTCATTGATCTTGCTTATGCTCGTGATGATTTATTGCTGACACTGCCGATGATAACATCCTTCACAAAACTTGACTTGCCTTTTGCTAGTTAACTTTCACACTTGATTATTGAAAATTCTTGCAACTATTCATCTCTCTCATTTGGATTATATTGCAAAAGGATTATCACTACTCATTGATTTTTTTTGCGCTCCACCGCGTTCCTCATTGGATATAAAAAGTGAATCGAGCTAGGAAGCACTATTAATAAGCCACCAAAGTGCACAAATCATGGACAATTTCATCATACGATGAAAAGACTCTCTTGTGGCAATTTCACTTCGTCGAGCAATGTAATCTTGCAGTGCACATGCTTCAACCTCTCAGACACCAAAATAAATTCAACAATACCATATTATGTTTTCACACTCGGGATGTTTTATCTTCGCTTTAAAAGACAGAATTGTGCGCAAAATAACATGGTAGTGTGTGGCAGCATAAAACTCCTTGATTTGATAGTGCCGCAAAAACTCCACATGATCAGGAGAGAAATCAAATGATACTTAAATGGACTGACAACTTCTTTGACTGATGCTTGCTTTCTGAAAATGGATTTGCATATGGACTTCCCGCACTCCTTAAAAGAAAACCCGGATTTCCACAATCTCCATTGATGGTGCATTAACACTATATAGCAAATGTCCCAACTAATTTCATTAAAAAACAGAGAACTTTGTTGTCAGCTTGCAGAAAAACTCGAATGATAATTCTGTATTGGTGTGAATTTTCCTTAGCAACGACTCTTGACCTTTCGGAGGATGACAGATTGAGGGACCCCTATTTCAAACTGTGGGAATGCATGTTGAAATGTATATGCATTTTTTTTCTTTTTTGACAGCCTCACCTTTCGAGGAGTGATACATGGTCGCAACAATTGCATGATAAACAAAATTTTTAATTTTTGTTTAAACTCTACAATGAAAATTTCTTAAGTAACAACCACTGTGTCGCCCCTAAATCTTTAATTCAAGATGCTTCGAGAAGGGTTTTGGCTAAGTTTTGTGCATCATATGATGAGGTTGCTACTTTGGTCTCTACACAGGGTCTCTTGTTGTCCCAGTAATCACCCTCATGAAGACAATATGGGGGCTTAGCAAATAGCAGGATGGTACGTATACCAATCACTACTAGTCTAAATACTCAGCAAAGAGTTGGGGTTTACACAAACTTAAACCTTGACTCAACTCATAGGTAAGCTGCTAGTCCCCCACCTAACTTAAAGTTTAATGTGTGCCAATAATAAAAGGTGATGCATGACAGGACATTTTTTTTTATGTAATGCCTGACAAGATGTATAGATGCATGCTAAAGCTTCTTAAGAATATAAATCATTCATAGCAGCCAAAAAGAATCAACATATCATAAACAAACAAAATGATCAAGCGTAGTCCAATGTCCCCAGTGGAGTCGCCATCCTGTCGCACCCCATCGCGAGAGCACGACGTTGCGGTGACCCTCCCCGTGAGCGGGGAATTCAATGTCGGAGTTTTATCTTTAGTTTCGTGAAAATGGGAGTCGCCACCTAGTATTATGGTTACCAGGAAACCTAAGATTAGTCTTTCAGAGATTCTAAGGCAAGGGACTGGTTGCGTAAAGAGAAGGTTTTATCACCCCTAATACGCCCTACCTAAGGTAAGTTGCTTGATGTTTTGGTTTGCTTATGATTTGTTATGATTTTTATCTTCCAAAGAATATGCTGATTAAATGATGCTGTCATTATTACTGAAGAAAATATTTCGGATATTTATTATTTTAAAGTTTCTTTATCTAGATATTTACGGTGCATAACAGCGAATTATCTCCGCTAATATTTTGGATATTACCCTACTTTAGGATTTATTTATCTAAACACCAATAGTGAATAATAGCAAATTATCCCCGTCGAATATTTTGGATATCAACCCCTTAGGATTTATTTATCCAAACACCAACAGTGAACAATAACAAATTATCCCCACCTAATATTTTGGATATTAACCCCTTAGGATTTATTTATCCAAACACCAACAGTGAAGAATAGCAAATTATCCCCACCAAATATTTTGGATATTAACCCCTTAGGATTTATTTATTCAAACACCAATAATGAATAATAAATTTCCAAAAATAAGATTTTGATATTTTTAGAATATTGGCCAATACCCTTTGGATTTTTACAAACATGTTGTAAAATCTCAAAATGCGAGAAATGATTTTTCTTTGCAAAATCCATGCTAAAACACTTTTTTTTTTCAAACTCCGAGATAATATATACTTTTTGGCTGTATGCAAGAAAACAATACACTTTTTTTTGTCTTTAATTAAAATATTTTTATGCAATTTTTTTTATTTGGGGGGCTGGCTGTCCGGCCTTGGTGGGCTAGGCTGCCAGCCCACCTAATCTAATACTGGGCTTCGACCCACTTAAACTCGGACTGGGCTCTCAGTCCAAACAGGCTGGAGCCTAGTTGTTTTTTTAATGGTCAGGCCGGGCACAAGCCCGACCTAACTGGCCCTGCGGGGAGTGAATTAATTTCACTCCCCGCGCATGCAAGGAAGAAGATGAACAATGGATGGAAAATTTTCTAGTGTGACGAACAACGTACCTGTTAATACCATTGGGTAGAGGAGGTCGAGGTGGTTCTTATGGTCGTGGTGGCGTCGGAAATGGTGGCCTGTGGTGGCCTGAATGGGCGTCGGAAAGTGACGGGCTGTGCTTGCTGCGGCGGTGGATTTGCTTCTGCCTTCGCCTAAGATAGTGGCTGGGATGCTAGAGTTGAGGGGTGTCTGTTGGTGATGACAAGGCGGCTCTTGGTGGCTGAAGATGGTGGCCGGAGTTGCTGAACCGAGAGGGAGAGAGAGAGAGAGGCTCCTTTAGTTTTAGAGAGAGAAACAGTCGACCGACCGAGAGAGAAGAGAAAAAAAAGAAAAGGAAAAAAAACAGGTGATGCCGGGGCTGGTTGAAGAAAATTGCTTGAGTTTTTTACGTAAATTTTCTCTCCTAATCTCCTCTGTTTTTTTCTCTTCTTTCTGCGTGAAAAATCTTCTTCCCCCCCATTGTTTATCCCCTGCATGCAGCTATTTATAGTAGAGCCAACGAACCCTTCGACTGCCAAAGTGTTTAATGCAGGAGGCGCCTGCACATTCAAAGTCAGGCACGCCGGAACATGCAGCCGGAATATGCAGTGCAATTTCAAAAAATATTTGAAGGTAAAAGTATGATTTGGTCCCTCATTTTATAATTACTCTAATTGTAACTCCAATTGGATTTAAACTTATGATTTTATGCAATTATATCTCATCAAAAATTCAATCTCAACCTTAGTTTTGCGCGACCTTTTTATTCTGGTCTTTGGTTTCTGATTTTCACGATTTAACCCTCTATTGGCCATTAAACTCTCAATTTGATCAATTTTGCCCTTGTACCAAGATATATTTTTTTGGATATATTTTTTCCAAAACATAAAAATAATGAGTCAAAAATTGGGTAGCAACAATGCTAGACAAAACAAATTTTTCACTCTGGTCTCAACTCATGGAGATGAGAATCGAGGCTCGTAACAGGGCTAGATACCTCACTGGCAACACAAAGAAACAAGAACCCGATGACGCAAGATTAGAATCATGGATCACTAAGAACCATCGAGTAAAAAGATGGCTCATCGACTCCATGAACTCGTTGTTGATGCGACAATTTATTCGCATCCCCATGACCAAGGAAATTTAGGACGCCGTCTCCTGAACCTTATACGACGACGGTGATGAGACTTGCATATTTGAACTCAATCAAAGATCGTTTACTACAAAGCAAAATGGACATCCTCTATCCACTTACTATAATGAATTGGTGGCTATTTTCTAAGAAATCGATTGTCGGACTATATCCCAACCGAAACAGTGGACGACATGCTTCACCTCCACTCGACCATGGCGAGGCTTCAACTTCACATCTTCCTCAACGGGCTTGACCTATTCTTCGAGCACATTTGTGGTTAGGTCTTACGGAAAGATCCCAAGCTAGACCTTGAGGGCACATATGCCTGTGTCCAGCGAGAGCACCATCAGAAGGCAGTCATGGAAGGCAGGAACATGGTCAGCTCTCCAGCGATGGCCAAGAGCACAATGATTCTCACACAAGGAATCACAGATCGGAAAGGGAAAGGGGATTTGGAATTGAAAGGGGACACAAGGGTGAGAGGGAGGCAGAGAACGAATACGGAAATGACAGGGGGTACAGGGGTGAGGAAATTATTTAACCCGGGGAGTGAAAAGCCAGTTTTCAACCCAGCCATTAAAAAGACTAGTGGGTTGATATGTAACCATTGCAGAGAAATGGGTCACTCGAAACAACAGTGTTATGAAATAATTGGATATCCAGACTCGTGGAATTTTAAGAAAAAATCTCGGATTTTTTTTTAAAAAAATATGGTAAATCTTACGGAAGTAGAACCGAGATAACCAACTACAAACGTTGTTCATCCAGGTATAATTGGTAAAAATTCTGCATTATCTGTTACTGCTAAGAACAGTGCTTGGATTATTGATACAGGTACATCCGACCATATAACTAGAGACACTAGTAACTTAAATTTTCATAAACCTTCCTCCCAGTTCATTATTTGCAGAGCTAATGGTAGTACTTTTCCTATTATCGAAGAAGGGTTCATAACCTTGACCGAATCCCTCACTCTAGATACAATTCTCATTGTCCCGTCTCTAGAATACAACCTCTTTTTGGTTAGACAAATTACTTCTACTCTTTCATGTAATGTAATTTTTTGGCCCATGTTTTGTGTTTTTCAGGACATTCTAACCTGAATGGAAGAATAGGATCGAATTCTAGGTAGATTTTTGGGTCACCATGGAATTTGATATCAGACTTCGTGAACCTATACTCCACAGCAAAATGGAAGAATAGGTAGATTATGGAAGTTGTTTGGGCATCTCTGTTTGGCATGAATATGCGTAAGTTCTATTGGGGTGAAATAGTCAAATCGATTGCCTATTTAATCAATCGCACCCCATCCAGCGTGCTCAACTTTCAAATTCCCCCAACAAAAGATGGAATCTCTACTCTCCATCCCTCATCTACCAAATCTTGAACCTAGAGTGTTTGTATGCACAGTTTATATTTACATACCTAAAGTTTTGTGGGGTAAACTTGATCCATGTGCAAAACGGTGTGTTTTCATCGGTTACTCAGAATTTTAGAAGGGATATAGGTGTTATGATCCTCTACACTCAAAGTTACATGTGACTCTAGATACCTTGTTTCATAAATTGGAACCTTACTATTTAGGAGGAGCCTCTGGATCGTCCCTTCAGGGGGCGAGAAACAGTGAAGAGAACGATGACGATCTATTTGAATTGGAGGAAAATGGAGGGGTGCTCGAAAGGTTCAATGAAGAAAGAAGACAAAATGGTATGGTCCCATATTATGGTACTAACTTGGAATTTAGCATAGATCAGAACTGTCTCAGAAACAACCCCCCTAGTCTCTAGAGGTGCCTACATCTACACTATTAGCTAAAGAATCAACCCAGAATGCTTGTCCTCAGGTAAATCCAAACCCTATCCTTGATCAAACTAATGAAATTCATGCTCTTGTAGAAATACAACAAATAAATACCCACAAAGATCAAATGGGGAATTATGAGGAAACAATATGAACCTAATCTAAATACCAAGACTAAATACCTAATCAGTAATTGTGTGTCTTCCCATAGGCTATCAAAATTACATGCATTCTCTTTTAATCAATTATTTATTGTATCTATTCCTAGTAATATACAGGATGCACTAGCGGATCCAAATTGGACTGAGGCGATGAATGAAGAAATGAAGGCACTTCAGAGGAATAACACTTAGGAGATGTGTCCACTACCAAAAGGGAGAAAACAATTGGGTGTTCACTATAAAACTCAAGGCAAATGATAATATTGACCGGTATAAAGTAAGACTAGTTATGGAGGGGTATACACAGAAGTACTTTTGCCCTAATTGCAAAAATCAATAGTATCCGCATCCTCATATTTTTAACACTTAATCGAGATTAGGTCCTATAACAATTCAATGTTAAGAATGCTTTCCTAAATAGAGACCTTGAAGAAGTCTATATGGATTTGCCACTCGAGGCTAAACAAAAATCCTCGTGTAGAAATGAAGTTTGCAAAACTAAAGAAGGCATTATATGGTCTGAAACAGTTACCACATGCATGGTTTGGAAGATTCTCCTCTACAATAAAGGAATTTGGGTATAAGCAAAGCAACTCGGATCACACGTTGTTTATAAAGCACAAAGAAGGAAAGATTACAACATTAATTTTGTATATGGACGATATGGTTCTAACAGGAAATGATTCAGAAGAAAGATATCAGATAACTAAAGTATTTCTTAGGGATCGATGTCTCAAGATCAAAAACTGGGATGTGCCTATCACAACAAAAATATGTGATAGATTTGTTAACATAAATTGGAATGCTTGAGTGCAAACCAGTCGAAACACCAATGGAAATGAATCACAAGCTGGGAGAAATTAAAAATCAGACGCTAACAGATAAAAGATGTTATCAACGATTAGTTTGGAAGCTGATATAGTTATCATATACAAGGCCAAACATAGCATTCACCAGGAGAAGAACATATGGAAGCAGTATATTGGATTTTAAGGTATCTGAAGAGTGCACCAGGAAGAGGACTATTGTTTTCAAAAGAGGAGATCCATGAGATTGAAGGATATATAAGCTCGGATTGGGCAGGAAACCAGACTGATAAGAGATTGACATCAGGTTACTTTATGTTTATAGAAGGCAACCTTGTCACTTGGAGAAGTAAGAAGCAGAAAGTAGCAGCTGGATCAAGTGCAGAAGCAGAATACCGAGGTATGACTCACGATGTGTGTGAATTATTATGGATAAAACATGTGTTACAGGATTCGAGAATTGATTATGGGAGTCTATGAATCTACACTGTGATCATAAAATGGCTATCAAGATTGCCACAATCCAGCACAATATGATCGTACCAAACACGTCGAAGTAGACTGACATTTCATTATAGAAAATCTTGATCAAAAGATTATCCAATTTTTGTTTGTTCGGTCCTAAGATCAGTTAACGGATATTCTCACAAAGGCAATTTCAGGAAGAATATTTTATGACGCTATTAGTATAATGGGCATGATAAATACCATGCTCCAGCTTGAGGGGGAGTGTTAAGAATACAACTATACACTGCATATCACTTTTTTCTTATATTCTTATGTAACAGATTGTTTTGTAGTTTAGTATAAAAAAATGTACTGTAGGTTTAATTTCTTTTATATATACTACTACTGTAACACCTGAAATAATTATCGAAATACAACTGAAAGATTTTAAATATCATTCTCTCAACAACACACTTATTTATAGGTACATA
This sequence comes from Salix caprea, assembly GCA_964035475.1. Classification (NCBI taxonomy): domain Eukaryota; kingdom Viridiplantae; phylum Streptophyta; class Magnoliopsida; order Malpighiales; family Salicaceae; genus Salix; species Salix caprea. The sequence goes on from OZ037756.1 coordinate 6,477,793, forward strand.
TGTACATAAATACTTGTAAGCTCAAAAGACATAAAAGATGTAGATTGAAATGAACTTGGAGAGATTCAAATGAACTTGAGAATGATGAATAAACATCATTTGGTACATGAGAATACAACTATACATTGCATATCACTTTTTTCTTGTATTCTTATGTAACAGATTGTTTTGTAGTTTAGTATAAAAAAATGTACTGTAGGTTTAATTTCTTGTATATATACTACTATTGTAACACCTGAAATAATTATCGAAATACAACTGAAAGATTTTAAATATCATTCTCTCAACAACACACCTATTTATAGGTACATATGTACATAAATACTTGTAAGCTCAAAAGACATAAAATATGTAGATTGAAATGAACTTGGAGAGATTCAAATGAACTTGAGAATGATGAATAAACATCATTTGGTACATAAGAATACAACTATACACTGCATATCACTTTTTTCTTGTATTCTTATGTAACAGATTGTTTTGTAGTTTAGTATAAAAAAATGTACTGTAGGTTTAATTTCTTGTATATATACTACAACTATAACACCTAAAATAATTATCGAAATACAACTGAAAGATTTTAAATATCATTCTCTCAACAACACACCTATTTATAGGTACATATGTACATAAATACTTGTAAGCTCAAAAGACATAAAATATGTAGATTGAAATGAACTTGGAGAGATTCAAATGAACTTGAGAATGATGAATAAACATCATTTGGTAGTAGTGTTAGAATACCAAACAAAGTTGTTGAAGAAAAAGGTGGAAATGGTCAATTGGTAGTAGATGGACCAACATTGCATTCATTTTGTCTTTTACAAAAAATGGTTGAATGATTCTATTTCCCATATATTTGACAATGACCTTTTTTGAAATTTTTAAAGCATATAAAGCCATGGCCTTGCGGGTTGCTATTGGTAGAAGGATTGTATATCTTGGTGGCAGTAAAATGAGTAGTAATTATCTATAGAAGCATGAATGAATAAAATTGTAAAACCCTTATTGTAATTATATAAAAGAATGGGTTAAGGATGGGTTTTAGGATCTATTTAGAATAGACACACAATAATTATAAGAAATAAAGAATTTAAGGACTAGAGAAAACCATTTATCACAGATAGTGAAAGGAGGGTACGGTTATTGAGAAAGAAAAAAGAAATGACTAGGGGTAAGGAAATGATTTTGTTTTTTGGTGAAAGAAAAACCCATAATCTAGAGTATCATTATAGGAGAGAAGGATGAGATTTCTATAAATTCTTTCAAAAAATAAAAACATAAATAAAAAGAAAAACCCTAAAGAACAAGAAAAACAAGAAGTAGTGGAATAGTGGAAGAGAATAAAAATTAATCAAGATTGATCAATCAAGGTTATTTTGATATGAAATCGATAGGTAAGACACTCTAAACACATAGTCTTACTATTACTATAGAAAAAAGTGTAAACCCTCAAACATTGGAAAATTAAGGTTTATATGGAATTTTAAAATTAATTGGTGTTTTGTTGCAATAGGTTCTGTTACGCTGTAGAGAATCTAAGTTTGAAGGATTATGTGATGAAAAGCAAAACGAGTTAAATAAAAATCATCAAATCTTGAAATTAAGCTTCTTGAAGGAGATTTTTGGTCCGTTCACATGGTGAATTGGAGAAAAGGTGCACTGCTTTCTTCTTTCCATCTTTAATTTAGTCAATTTCAGAATTATTCTTTGATTCCCTCTCTATGATTTAATAGCATCATGAATGTGGAAAGGATATAGAGGTTTCTCTTGTATTTTAAATATTCGTTGCGGGTAAAATATTTCTTTACAAGTTTTTTCAATGTATTTTTGTATTTTAAAGAATTTAAATCCAAATTTAAAAATCTCATGTTTACTTTTCACCAAAAATCTATCGAGAACGATGTATGCTAGTAAATAAATTAAAAATCATTAACAATACTTTAAAATCAAACTTAAAACAATAAAGAGATAGGTGCATATTTGATAAATTATCTTGGAAGACAGGTTGCATTTCACAACTAATTTTTTTATTCAAACAAACGATAATAAAAGTAAAGATATAAATTTAATTGATTGAATAAAAAAGGGAAAAAAAAACTCCATGAAAGGTTGCACATATTAAAAATACTATATAAAAATAATATTTTTATTTTCAAAAATAAATTCAACCATAAAAAGGATAAAACACAAATATATAAATGAATTAAAAAAAACTCTTCAAATTTAAATGTAGAACCAAAAAAATAATAGTCATTTAAAAGAGACTCTCTAAAAAAAATGAAATAGAGCAAGGGTATTAATCTAAATCTAAAATAAATAGATATATAAAAAAAAAACCATATAATAATCATTAATTTTTAGAGATAATTCGAAAATAATGTTTTTCCTAGTTACAAGAAAAGCTTTTGATTATAAATTCAAAATTTAATGCATATATTTGGTAAAATAATTGAATATTATATGCACCAATAAATTTTAAAAATACATTTTAATATTATCTAACGACCAATTGTTAAGCTAAGAAACAAAAAATAGATTTTAGATATCCCTTTAAATCTTTTTACTTAATTATATGACATTGGTTTTTTTTAAATAGTAATCAAAATTCTATTGAAATAAACTAATTTTCTAGTATAAGCATTTATTTCCCTATGAACATCTTCAATTACAACATAAAGATCTAACTTTTACTCAATTTCATTTATTTATAAGAAATCATAAGTGATTAAAAGACAAACATGAAAAGAACTTGGACAATTTAAAATAAGGGTATAAGAGATATTATTCTTATAAAGGATATTTTTCAATAAGTAGAAAAGATATTTTTCAATAAGAACTAAGAACAAAAGATATTTTTAATAATATTTGTTTCTCAAGCAACATGTTATCATTATTTCAAAACTAAGTTTCAATGTTTTACAATTCACTACTATTCATGCACACTCATGTGCATTGTGTACTGGATATATGAACCTCTGTTTCGATGTGCATATAATTATAATTGTAAAACTTGCAATGCAAAGAAGGAAAGTTCATGGGCGATGTGCTGGCTGCTCAAAAGTCAAAAATTCACATTGCGTATTTATTTTCATGCTGAGAAACATAATTTGACCAGTGACAACTCCACTTTGACCTTTGTGGAAATCTCACCTAACTTCTCTAGATTTCTCTTTTCTTGATTGTTTATTTATTTTCATTCTGAGAAACGTGATTTGACCGGTGACAACTCCACTTTGACCTTTGTGGAAATCTCACCTAACTTCTCTAGATTTCTCTTTTCTTGATTCTATCTCTTGGGGCTAGCCTCCCTTTTAATTATCATTTACTATCTCATCTTTGAAAACATAATTAATATATACTATAATCACACCAGTACCAACTTCTCACTTTTATTGGATGGTTGGTATTGTAGTTTCAGTTATTTTTAAAAGTATTTTTTATTTTAATATATATTAAAATGATATTTTTTTAAAAAAATATTTTTGATATTAGCACATTAAATGATCTCAAAATACCAAAAATATTTAATTTAAAGTAAAAAATAAAAAAAAATGTTTTTTTTTCAGAAGTGCTTTTAAAATGCAACGTCAAACATCTCATTGGAGGTGTTTTACAATGTGTTTAAAAAAATTAATTTTTTATTTTTATTTTAAATTAATTTTTTTTTGTGTTTTTAAGTTATTTTCATGTGCTGATATCTAAAATAATTTTTAAAATATATAAAAAATTATTTTGATGCATTTCTGAATAAAAAATCTATTAGATATTATGATTCAAAAATATTTTTGAAAAAAATTAAAAATTATTTATTTTTATTACAAAGAACCTAAAAGAAGTCTGTCATTCCCTGTAGTTCAAGACCCATTCTCACTGTAGACTGGATGTTTTCTTCGGTGAATCGTGCGCGAATGTTTGTCACTTTCTTTAATTTTTTTTAAATTTGTGAATAGTGTATTAACGAAAACACCCCTAAAAAAGACAAAAAAACACTGCCGGTTTCAGGGACTCAATGGTAATTGACTGTTTTCGGTCCAGTCCAGCCCGGTTCGTCCGGCCGGTTTTTTTATTTTTGTAATAATTACTTGCACAATGCAATAACCATTTTGTCCCTCGAAAAGGACAAAAAAGGCGTTGCAGGGAGGGGCAATCCGGTAATTAGCCAATTTTTTATTTTATTTTTCAGCGATGTATTGTTGGCGCGTCTCCGTACGTGCCGTCCATTTCCGTGCCCACGCGTCTTTCAGACGGCACGTGCCGATTACTCCGGCATCCAAAAATGCCCAAAATGCGTCTAGAATGATTTTCAGGCATGTCCTCTTCCACATGGTGCGCCTCGTGTGACGATACGGTGTTCATAGACGTGTCAATGGTCATTTGAAATCCCCCCCCATTTCTTAGGTATTGAATTTTGTAAAAGTAATTTCTGTCCAAATTTGTGAGTTTTATTTTCTTTTAAATATATTAGACTAATTATATATTTTGATATTTATTTAATATTAGAGCTTTAATATATATAAATAACCTAAGTTTTTTTGAAAAAAATAAAATAATATCATTGTTCTGAAATACCTAAATTAAATTTTTTTTCAAAAACATTTTGAAATATAAAGACAAACATGACCTTTAAATACCCGAATAAGAGTTTTTTATATTTTTTATAATTGAGTGCCCCCCTATAATTAGAAAGTTACCCAATATAAAAATCCCAATAAATTTAGGACCATAATTAATTGGATGGAAGGAATTGATTGGGCAATTTTTTATTATTAATAGACGAAATCATTTATTGGGGGACTCGAATAAAAAAAAAATCTTGTGGACTATTCAACCTTTTCCCAAATGTCATATCTTTGAGGTTTGGTGTTGAAGCAAGTTCTGAAAAAACAAAGTACAAATACAATCGAGTTCTGAATCTAACGAGCTCGAGATACATAAGAAAAAAAAATTGTAGTTGAAGACATCAGTTTGTCTCTGCAGAGCAAGAGAGATGGCAAGTAGAGTGACGACAGTGAAGAATGCTGAGAAGTTGGTGGAGAGAACCATGAAAGGAAACGACGCGTCACACGATGCAGCTCATGTGTGGAGAGTGAGAGACCTTGCTCTCTCTCTTGCTCAAGAAGAAGGCCTGTCTTCTGATTCAATGGAAATAGTAAAGCCCTTTAAACTAAACCGCTCTCTCTCTCTCTCTCTCTCTCTCTACTTTTAGATTTTTTTCTGGACCTGTTTTATTCCGGGTGCATATAAACTGTGGAATCCAGTTATTGATTTCCTGTGATTGGCATTTCTAGTTTCAAACGAGGCATTTGGCTTTTATTTTTTTGCTGCTAGTTTTGATTTTTTTTTATGAGGCGGTTCAATTGAGGGAGTTTTCAGTGAATAAGCGATTCTTCAAATGATTATATTTACTGTTTTGCAGAATGCTAGCTCTTAGTGTAAAATGGTGCTTTTTGGTGTGATCCCATTTTAATAATAGCAATGGAACGGGCAAGGAGAGCTATCTTCTTGATTACTAATAATAGAAAACTATGATTTATCTCACAAAGAATTCAACTTGATTTCATTGACATCGCTTTTTTTTTTTTTTTTGTTATGGATTCCTTTCCTGTGATAATCCCATTTCCAAACATGGTTTTGTAAATTTTATTTGTTATGTATAACGACGATACAGAAAAAGCATACAAGAGGTTGCCACACTGAAAGATGCCTTCAAGTTTTAATCCTCGGGGTTGGGTTGCATGTATTGAATAGCTGCGGCTAGTTGGGAGTAAGGCTCTCTGCTGATTTGTCTTCTGATTATTGAGAATAGATTGTAATTTTATAGTGAGAAACTAAGAGTTTCTGTTAGTAGGAATGTAATTTGATCCAATCTCATCATTTTAGTTCTTGGTTCCTTTCCTTTGATAAACCCATTTCTGAATACACATTTGTAATTTTAATTGCTATCTATGACACAATGAAAAATCATATATCTAGAGATGGGGACATTTAAAGATGTGTCAAGTTTGGGTTAGATGTCTTGAGCAGTTGCAAGTAGTTAGGAGTATAGTTCTGTTTAGTTGTCTTCTGGACATTGAAAGTAGTTTAAAAGCTTTTCATTACCAGACATTCACTGGTTTTGTTAGTTGAATAGATTGGGCACTTATTGTTCCTACTATTTTTTCCCATGATCTCTGTGGTTCTATCTAAATTTCGTCTTCTATGGCAGGTAGAACTCGCCGCACTTCTTCATGACATAGGTCATCCTCTTTCCAATTCCTACTTTCAGACATGCAGATCATGTGGCATCCAATAAGTTCAAAATAATGTAAATGTGGATTTTGGATTTAGGAATGTCACCTAGATGTTGGCACATGGACTTGTGTGAGATTTCTAGGGGATTGATGGTTTGACGCACTCCACATGCATGCCTTTTAGTTCATCTATATGTGCCTTTAGCAATCTTCAATGCATTTCTCAAGAATTTTAGTTGTGAGGTACTGATTGCATCACTTGCTGATTCTAGTGGTACTGGGATGAGTGTGAGTACTGGTTGAAACATGTTCATAAATTCTTTATCTTGATGATTTTCATTTCTATCTTCTCTATGTGTTTTACAGTGTCTAGTTGTAATTATTTGTAGATATCATTCTTTGAAACAATTAATCATTTTATTTTTTGCCACTTACTGCAGGTGACTACAAATACTTAAGGTTAGTAATTCTCCTGGATGCTGTTGCCATTCGTTCAGCATCATGCCAATATATTTGTGTTATACTTTTATGTCTTTAAAATAACTAGAGCTTCATCATAGTAGTTTAGCTATTCCTGATGAAGTAATGCTCAGAAGTGTCGTGTTCTTTATGTTTAGTTCTATTGACTTGTGATGCCATTTTTGGGTTTCCACAAAATGAGCCCACTCTCAATTCTATTCATTCTCTACTGACCTGTATATATCTGCGACCCACATAGGTGCTTTTATACACACGACTTACTTTCTTGCCACATATTTATAGCCATATCACATGCACATAACTCTGTGTGTTGATATTAATTCAGACTGCAACCCATATGTATGTCCAAGAACTGTTGAACTTAGTGACTATTTATAATGGTATGGCTTGGACTCAATTCTGCCTCTTTCAATATTGTCTTCTGAAAACCCTTTTTATATTTGTTGCTCTCCAAGCTACCATTTCTTATTGTTTTTTGACTCCCTGATAGTTTAAGCTTCTATTTGGCCATGTAGAGACCCATCTGAGGAGAAAATTGTTCAGAATTTTCTGGAGGAAGAGGGTGTAGATGAAATAAAAAAAATGAAGATCTTGACAGTCATTAATGGGATGGGTAAGTTTGATAGCTATTATCATGTTTCTGAAGCAGAGTTCTTGTTTGAGTTCATTTTATTCTTATATTCTTCTTAGCAGCAGTAAAATTCAGTCAGGTAGCTGATCATTTGCAGCTAAATTCTTTAAAAGTATAATTCAAGATGACTGTTTGATACTTCAAAGATGATCGTTTGATTTTTTTCAAAAAGTGTTTGAGGTTCCTTTGTGCTTGCCTATAGAATACTTTGAATTTCAAAGTTAACTGTTAAACTTAATGTTAACGATCTAAACTCCAAACAATGTTCTTACAACTCTAGACTTATAGTTCCAAACTTGTAACAATGTATTCAAATCTTTATGGTATTTTAATATGCAGAAAGCAAATTAAAATTTATAGAGTAATCAAATAATCTAAATGCTTTGAATGTAAAAGATAACCTAACAACATAAGATTAAGAAATTTACATTCATTAGATGACTCTTCAATTGATTACAACACGCACTGAAATCTCTTGTCAGGAAAACATGAAGTGAGTATATAATTTTTGTATTTTCTAGTTTTCTAGAAATGAAAACTGTAAGCCTATCTGCCTATAATTTATATGCCTTTTGATTATCTTCTATGAGATTACAAACCTATTGCTTAACAGATTTTTAAGATCCTGAAAACTTAGTTCAGTTGCGTTGTAACTACTGTTGTTGATTTGTTGAATTCTTTTGAGGTGCCTTGCATTCTTCTTAAAATAGGAAAGTTTAAAATAACTTCCAGTAACTATCTACTCTATATTTTGAGTATGCACGAATGAAATTGCGTAACTTCACGTAATTGTGTATTGCAAGTCTAGATTGGATCTTTTATGTATCCTTTCAGTTACTAGTCCAAACTTCATGATCCAATTGGCTAATCAAGTCTGTCCTTGTTTTCATGTGGCGTCCTAGACTTTATTTAATATGGAAACACTAATCAAGTCTAACTCATTATTTCATCTTTATTACCTCTTGACTCAAATTACTTCTTTGACTAATTTATTGTGCAACACAAAGGTAATTGATTTTGAAACTCATTATTCGTGCTGTTAGATATCGAATTGGTATATTTCTTAATCTCATATGTTGTACAATTAAGGTCAATGCATGAGTGCATTCTTAATCATGCCTTCTGCTTATCTATTGATCTTGTGACCGGGTTATGTATTTTTCAAATTTTGCTTCCATATGCTGTGCAGTATTCATATAGCTTCTGTTGGACTGAAAATCTATATGAATTTTTAGTTGTGGTTCCTCTGAGTCTTTGTTGACATTATACTTTATGTTAGCTTTAAAGACTACAATAGCATAATTAACAAACTATTTTAATCCCAGACACCTCTAAGTGGACTACACATTTATGTTGTTGATTGCCAGTGACAGGTTTTTATTGATTTCATACTTCTCAGCCTATTGATTCTTTTTCTTGTTAAAGTGGATCATATATTAGTGAATGTTGAAAGTAATTAGTGCAGGCACTTTCCTATTTTCAGGTTTTAAGGAGGAACTTGCAGGGCATGCAAATGGCGAATTTTCTCCAGAATTCAGGGTTGTGCAGGATGCTGATAGGCTTGATGCAATTGGTGCAGTTGGTAATTTCTATTCACCTCTACAGTTCACTATTTACTTGTGTTGCATCTGACAAGATCAAACAGGGTCTTGGGTGTATGCATTTCCATTTTGGTTATGGTAATTTTAGTCATTTTGAATTTGTATATTTATGTACTTGCTTATATATTGGCTGCATATTTTTCAACATGCCATTCGTCTGCATTCTCGTGAAGTGAAGTTGTAACTATCACACACTCACTAAATTATAATTTGATTATAGGAATTGCCCGATGCTTTACTTTTGGTGGAAGTAGGCACAGGGTGCTTCATGACCCTGCCATTCCCCCACGCCGAGATTTGTCAAAGGAACAGTACATGAAGAAAGAAGAGCAGACAACTGTGAACCACTTCCATGAAAAACTTCTCAAGCTGAAGGATTTGATGAAAACAAAGGTACAGATTGGCTGTCAGGTTTCATATTGAGCTAGCGTTCATGGCTATTCATCATTTTTCTGCTAGCATGACCTTTGCTAATTGTTAAATCAAGCATCTATGAATCACCTTTTCGTAATTTATCGAACTTGAGCCTCTGATATTGATACCACTTTCCAGGCTGGGCAGAGGAGGGCTGAGAGGAGACACAAGTTCATGGAGGAGTTTTTAAAAGAGTTGTACGAAGAATGGGATGGACGAGCTTGATAAAAGATAAGTTTTTTCGATCTTAAATGATGTTATTGAACAAAGAAAGATGCCTATTTCCTTGCTGTGGCATCCAGTAGTGCACAGCGATGCAGCTGAAATTGGAAGATGCACTAATATGACAATATAATAAATCCAAATGACCTAATGTATCACACGTGGAATCAAAGCATATTACTAGCGTGGTGGGCTGAAAATTCAAGCCAGAGAGGGGTGTGCATAAACTGGAACAAGAGAATTAACTCGTAATTTATTATTTGAAAGCACAGCATCAACCATAACACACCACCCTCTAATTCCTCCTCAGCTCAATGATAATCTCAATGAACAACCCAGATCCGATCCATTATTCAAGTGTAGTTTCCTAATCTGAAAATGCACCCCCCGCTACACTGTGTCATCCCTCAACAAGCCATCAAGTTTTTGCAAAAAACCAATAATATATTGATACACAAGCAACGGAGAAACAAATCATAGCGCTATTAAGGGATGACTTTAATCATAGTATTTTTGAAGCTCAGACTCCTCGCGCCTGACAAGATTCACCTTCAACCCATGCTTCATGTACATTGTCAGAGCAAGCTTCGGCACCACGGGATGATCTTTCACCACCTTCACATGGTAGCGATACAAGATTGATGCCACAGCAAATTTCATCTGATAGTAAGCGAAATCTTTCCCCAGGCACAGTCGAGGTCCGCCGTTGAAAGCCGTGAATTTGTAGGCTGATTCACTCATGAACCGGCCGTCGGTGATTCTTAACCATCTCTCCGGCTTAAACTCCCGGCAGTCACGACCCCATACTGCCTCCATTCTTCCCATTGCATATATTGCGTAAATCACCTTTGTCCCTTTCTTTAATACAGTTCCATCAGGAAAAATGTCATCCTCAACAACCTACAAAATATCGAAGCAAGAGAAAATGAAACAGTATTTATCACTCACCATTTTCCTTCCTAAAAAAGATAAAAACAAGTAGTATACCTTTTATGATTATTTTTTACTGGTCAAGAGGGCATTCTCGGGGTCAAAACTCACTCTGTTCATGGTGACTAAGAGGTTGGACTCATGGCTTTTGTAATTAGTGTTAGCAGTTACCAAGAGGGTTGTGAGAAAAATGACTCTCTTTTCAAGAGGTTGTGAAACTGTTTTAGCTTTCCAAGGAGATTGATTATTATAATCAATTCAACCCACTCTGATCGCTGGTTCAATTTTCACCTATTTCTAGGACCTCGGAATTTCCGTGTTTTAGGAGTTAACTGGTTCGCTATGGTCACCAAACAAAGCTTAGCCAGGTTACAATAGCATGCTGTTAGGTCACCATGGAATCGACCAAAGTATTATTAAACTTCATGCAAGGGAAGTTTGACCAATATTTGACTAAAGAAACAAGAACTTGTCCATTTCACGAGGATATATATATATATATATATATATATATATAGGAAATGATTTGAAGAAAAATACTCAAATAGAATTAGAAATGAAAGGAAATACTAGTATTTGTTCAAAAGTAAGTCGTTTGTTACTTAATTACCTCTTTGTGGTCCACTGGCACTGAAGGGTATAACCTCAAGGCCTCAGATAGAGCAGCATGCAAATAGTCCATCTTCTTCATCTCCTCTGGCCTAAACACTAATGGGGTTTTGGGATCCAAATCTTCTCTCTCACCAATTATCTTGCATATTTCAGCAAGAATCTTCTCCTCTACTGCTGGATGTGAATCAAGAAGCCAAAAGAACCAACTCATTGCCACTGAAGAAGTGTCTCTGCCAGCAAGAATGAAGTTCACACAAATATCTCTTAAGAATCTGTCTGAAAATGGCTTCCCATTCTCATCTTTTAACCCCATAAACACCGTTAAAAGATCTAATCTTTGCTTCTTCTTATCGTCCTCACTTTGCATGGAGAGTTCTTTCTTTCTTGTCCTTATGACATCTTCTGCAAACTCATCCACATCTTTTATTGATCTTTTCAGCTTCTTTTCGGACCCCAAATCAAGAAACCTCATAGCTTTCCATATGCATGTTGGTGTAACGAAACGTAGGACAGTAGCTTCTGTTGCATCCTCGAAGGCTCTAGCAAATGGTATGTCAGGCAAACCTGGGCGTAAACATCCTGGATCAGCCCCAAATGCTATCATGCAAACATTATCAAACGTTAGCCTCAGTAGAATATCCTGTATATCAATCGATACTGAGTTGTTCACCGCATTTTCCAGGACCGGCAAGAGCCTAGAATGAACCAGTTCAAGCAATGACTCAGTTGTTAATTGCCTGAACTTTGTCGAATGAAATTCAATGCTTGCTGTCTTTCTCTGCCTCTGCCATTTCTCATCATCAGCATTGAATATCCCTCCGCCGAGCAGATCCCCTACCGTGTCGCGAAAATACTGGCCTTTGGGGTAATTAGGGAACCTGGTCTTGAGAAGATGCTCAAGATTTCTTGGATCCGCAGTCACTACACAATTAAGACTGCTAAACCACGGACCTTTGAACCGAAAAGTCCCATTTCGATCGCAAAGAACATCCGAAATCCATTCGTACATGTTGCATTGAAGACCAGACACCAATGATGGTAGCATTCCTAGAACTGGCCATACGGGCAGTCCACAATGCTTTTTCTGCCTTAGAGAATGTATGGCGATGAAGACGACAAGGGCAAGGAGGAGCTCTAAGATTTGAATATCTTTCAAGAAAAACAGTCTCCTCGAAATGAAGTATCCGGCGACATCACCGGAGGAGGAGGAGGAAAGGGAGGTGAGATTATAGTTGATGCTAGGATTGATCATGGTGTTGGGATGATAGGGAGGAAGACAATCGTCCATATGATACGGTTTTTTTTTTTTTATGTTTATAGGAGGGCGTCATGTGTTATAAGGGAGTAATAATTTTGTGCTTTCTTGGCGTGCAGTTTTTGGCCAATTGGTATGATTTGGTGAGCTGAAAATGCGTGGGCTCCTGCTGTTTTCTATGTGACTAAACTGATCAATTCCTGGATGCATGGTTTTAGCCATTTGATGTTTTCATTTGGTTGGAAATGTTATATCTGTGCTGGTCAATGAGAATTCGGAGCAGCAGCTGCTTGTGTATTAAGCGCTTGTTTTCAAAAACAATTTTAAAATGATACGTGGAACACATGACAAATAAGAATTAGGGCTGACAGTAGCTACTAGTATGAGAGATTGAGAGTTTTTGGAGGATAGGAAGTTGGTGGTGACGGATAACCTAAGAGCAACTATTTACTCTAATAATTTCCCCCATGTTTACCAATGCAAGTTATTTATTACACAAAAGATAGATTTCGGTCACCAACAGCCAAGTCCATGTTTGTTGCATCACGTACTTAATTCCAGACAGCTTGTACTTGTGGGTTTTGGTTTCGATTTTGTAATTAATTTCAACTTTAATAAATAATTAAGTTTGAAAAGGCCTTGCCTTTCAAAATCAAACCCAACGACCTAGACTTTGAATTTAGGTCATCTTCAAGACCTAAAATAAACCTAAAAGATTACAAAACACATAATCGGCGTGGTGTTTTCACTGTGCTTCCTCTCACAGATCACTGTGGATTCGAGCAGTGTAGGGGCGATTTTGGCCCTCGGTCGCGCGGCAGAAGGGGCTGGTCAACCGGGGCTAATTTGGGTTTTTTCCTTTTTTTTAATTTTAATCTGTTGTGAACAGTGTTTTAACGCTTTCATCCCCGGTAATAAGACAAAAAAAGGCATCCGGCTGAGGGGCACCGACGTAATTGCGCGCGGCTGGACCGGCCCGGCCCGGTCCGGTCCGCCGCAACTTTTTCTTTTTTTAATATTTTCTGAAATGGCTAAATACGGTTATAGCCCCTAATAAGACAAAAACCATGAATTGAGTGCAGGGGTGGAACGGTAATTGGCCCTATTTTTTCAATTTTTTATTCGGTGTCTGTCAGGGCGTGAGGCGCACGCGCCGGACGTCTTTCCGCCTCACGCCCTGTTTAGGTGGCGCATGCGGCGTGATACGGTGGCCGAAAATTGTCTACCGGAGGCTATCTCGATGTGTCGTCGCGTGGTCTTCCACCAGCGGTGGCGCGTGTAACCAACAAATGTCCGTGGACGCGTCGGAGGCCGGTTAAAGCCGCCGGCCACTGTCACGACCCGATTCCCGGATCCGTGACCGGCACATAGGCATGGTCCCCCTCCAAGGTTCCACACCTATGCGAACCCGAACTTACATACAAATTTATCATTCAACTTCAGAATTTAACGCAGCGGAAATAACAACGTAAACTTTATAACATAATTCCATTGTCTTTATACAAGAGTTGATTATATACAATTGTAATTGTGGAGCACTAACTAGACATATGAACAAAAGCATCAATTACAACCAAAATAGAAGGTTCCAAGAGTAGGACAAAAATGACCTGCTAGCAAGCTACGACCCTGAAAATAATGAATAATGAGGGGGTGAGTTCAACAACTCAGTGAGTAGATAATATCCAATATACACATACGAGATAATACAACAAAGAGAAGTATATTATCAAATCGGCTCGAAGTTCTTACAAGGAATTTCTCAAATAGGTCATAACAAGAATTTAATAGGTAAAGCTCGTCAGAAAATCAGAATGCAATGAGCATGAGGCTCCGTACTGTGGGATGATCAGTCCACACAGGTTGGTGACTCCCCCGACCAACTAGGGTTTCAGATACGATGTGCACAAAGGCTAACACTACCCTGTTAGCATGGGTATTCTGACTGGCATACCATAGGTATATCTTATATTCAAACAAACATATTCATATCTCAAGGCTCAACTCATGGTATCAATCAAATGAGGAGCTATCAATTCACAAACAGATATAGGCTCATATCAAGAACATATATTCAACAAATGATTATGCTTTATCGTATCAAGAATATAATCAAGGTATATATTATCAAAAAGCATAATCCAATTCATACTAGCAAATTCAAATATTTATAATATTTCTCATGCATATTAAATATTATCCACTCACCTGACTTAAGAGCAAACAAGGTTCAAAAGCAGAGTGTTGATGAAACTTTGCTGATGTCCCGCGAGTAGAATATCGAGATTATCTGAATATATAAAAGAAGATATACTCAAAAATGACTCAAAAGAAGTAAAATACCTTTAATAACATAGCTAAGAGTTCAAATCATAATCCTATGTGTTTTTGAATCAAACTATCCATTTCTTCGCAAAAACCTAAAACAAAGGTTTCTTCCGAAATCAATTTCCAAAATACACAATTCGTAAAATTGATATTAATCCATCAAATGAGCTTCAATTATCCATCAAACCAATCTGAAATACTAATATTTCTCTTAGGGACCATTCTTAAATTTTCTTATATTTTTGGGGTCAAATTGTAATTTTATCAAATTGAAGGACTAAATTGAACACTTCATAAATTCATAGCTATCCTAAAATCTTGTCCATAATTCATCCTCAATTCTGTCCAGAATCTCCAATTTCACCCCAGGGACCAAACTGTAATTTTCCAAAGTTCAGGGACTAAATTGATTTTTTTACAAAAAGGACCAAAATGCATTTTCATTATCTTCAACCTCAACCCAGAATTTCCAGCAAGGTATTTCGAATTTTCTCAACATTATTTCACTATTTATCAACATTTTCTTACACCAAACACCAAATACCTTCAAAATCATCTACAATCAAACTAATTAAACCATTACCCAACACATTCAACCCTTAACATCTCTCTTAATTCATCAATCAAACCCAAATAAAATTCTCAAACCCTAACAATCAATACAAGCAAAAATCATAGCTAATAATCACATTTATACATAATAAAACACACACATTACCTTAACAACTTATTTCTCCTTCTTCTTTTCTCCTCCTCTTCTCTTTCCCTCTTTTCTCTTCTTCTTCTTCTTTCTTCCTCTCTTCCCGATTCTGTCTCTCAATTTCAGACCTAATCTTTTTCTTTTTTCTTTTTTTCCTTTTTCTCTTCTCTTCTTTTCTATATATATTTATAAGCTTATGCAATTACTACCATACCCTTAATTTATTTACACACCTAATTCTAAGCCACGAAGGGCACTCATGTATTTTCCCTTTTTAAAATATTCAAAATACTATAGCCACGTTTCTCTCTCTCCTGCACGTTAATGTGCAGGAGAGTCCCCCATATTTTGTTACTTTTCACTTTAGTCCCTCTACTTTTAATTTCGTTTTTGGTCCTGATTTCTGTTATATATGTTTTGATTTAGTTCGATTGGGTCCTTCGATTTTAATTAATTGAATGTCAAAGTTTCACTTCGGTCCTGCTACTTTCAATTTCCGGATTGGCTGTAAATAACTCAATGAATTCAGTACACAAGTTACGATTTTTGCAATTTTGTCCTCTGATTTCAATTGACAATAAATGTAATTTGCATTTCAGCCCTTTGACTTTTAATTTTTTAATTTAATCCCTTGATATTTGATTTTCGTTTCAGCCCTTATACTTTTATTTTTTTTATATTCCTAGAATAATCCCTACTTTTATCCATGTATATATAAGTGTATTTAACACAATAATAGTAGTAGTAATAATAATAATAATAATAATTATTATTATTATTATTATTATTATTATTATTATTATTATTATTATTATTTAATTATTTTTCTTTCTTACTCTTCTTTGTTTTTCCTTTGTCCCGATAATTTGATAATATTTTTTGCTTTGCCAGTGATAGCAATAATAATTTCTTTTTTGTTTTTTTTTTTATCTTTTGTGAAAGTTTCTTGGATATTTTTAGTCTTTCATTTATTTTTGTTTCTTTCATTATTAACATAATAGTGATAATAATAATAATAATAATAATAATAATAATAATAATAATAATAATAATAATAATAATAATAATAATAACTAAATTGTTTTTCTTGCTTGCTCTTTCTTTAATGTTTTTTTTCCTCTGGATAATTTGATAATTTTTGTTGTTTTGACAGTAATAGCAATGATAGTTTTTTTTTTTTGGTTTTTTTAATCTTTTGTTAAAGTTTCTAGGATATTTTTAGTCTTTCATTTATTTTTGTTCTTTTCATTATTAATGTAATAATAATAATAATAATAATAATAATAATAATAATAATAATAATAATAATAATAATAATAATAATAGTAATAATAATAATTTAATTGTTTCTCTTGCTTACTCTTTTTTTAATGTTTTTGAGTGTTTTTTTCCAGGATAATTTAATAATTTTTATTGTTTTAATAGTCAAAGCAATTGTAATTTAAGATTTAAAGGCTTTGTTTTTGCTATTGTTATGATAAGGTGTGTTGAGCAATTTTATTATATTAAATTTTGCATATATAAATATTGTATTTTAATTTTGATCCAGCTAATCCTATAAAAATTGTTCGCTCAACCCGCAACGTTGAACATATATTTTTTTAAATTTTTCAGATGAAATGATTTTTTCCAGCTAATAATTTTTATTTCTGTTTTATCATCTATAATATTTTTTATTTGCTCTATCTTTTAGTTTTTTATTGGTTTTTTTTTATATATTTTCAAGTTAGATTATTATTATTAATAGCAATGATAATTTTTATTTTGTTTTCATCTTTCGTTCAAATTATTACAATTTTTTTGTTCTTTCATTTATTTCTGTTTTTTCATTCATTATTAACACAATAATAATAATAATAATAATAATAATAATAATAATAATAATAATAATAATAATAATAATTTAATTATTTGCACAATAATGATTTTGTGATTAATTTTTTTTTCCTTATTAAAATATTTTGCTATGGTTTTTAAAATGTTAGTTCGCGCTCTTTTGTGATCTTTCATGACGTAATATCTACATTCTAAAAGATGTAATCTATGCTTGCGCAATAAACTATACTTAAATTTTTTTACATTTTATCTCCTAATCTATAACTTTTATTTAGTTTTATCATATAAATTTATCATTTTTGATTTAATTATGTTAAATTATATACATAAAAATGCCCGCGGCAACGCGCGGGCATATAGCTAGTAGCTTTATATATCTTGTTAATATCTTACACCCAAGTTCCAACTACATTAAGTAAAGAGCTAAAAGAGCTCGGAAACCTACTGTTCACGCAGACTCTAACCTACTGTGGACTCGCAATTTATCTCCCTGCTTCGCGCGAGTTTGTGCTCCTTTTTTTTTTTTTTTTTACATTGGCCTTATCTTTGTATTTTCTTTGGTCGAGGTAGACAGATGGGTGGCTGTGGCCGAAAGGTTCGCTGCGCGCTGGAAAATGCAGCGCGCAGGGGTTCGAATCCTTCGGCCAGCAGATTCGATTTTGTTTTTCTTTTCCCTCCGTTTTTGTTCTTTGGGAAGCAACTGTCTGCAAAAGTTGCTTTCTTTTCTTTTTCTTTTTCCCTCTCTATTATTTGTTTTTAACCTGCCGTTTTTTCCTTTCAAGTCATTTTTGTTCTTTGGGAAGCAACTGTCTGCAAAAGTTGCTTTCTTTTCTTTTTTTTTTTCCTCTCTATTATTTGTTTTTAACCTGCCGTTTTTTCCTTTCAAGTCATTTTTTTTTAATTCCCTTTTTTTCCCCTTTTTTTTTCCTCTCTATTATTTGTTTTTAACCTGCCGTTTTTTCTTTCAAGTCGTTTTTTTTTCCCTTTTTTTTCCCCTTCAATAATTATTTTTTATTATTTTGTTAATTTTTTGTTTTTTATTTTCTAAAACTTGGGTATCAATGACAGTTTATGTGTGCCATGACTAATTTTCTTATCTTTTTTTAAAATAAATGTCGTGTTTTTGTTTTTTCCTTCTATAATCTTGATTTTTAAAGTAACTGTATGGAAATTTTCCTTTTTTTTAAAAAAAAAAAGGGTATTAATAATAGTTTACGCGTGCCATGACTAATCTTCTGATCCATTTTTTTCCCGCTTTTTTGCCTTTCGCTTATTTTTAATCCCATTGCTGGGATGTTTTGGTCAGCTTATGCGAACCACGCTTTTTTCTTTCAGAGTATATTTTTTTTTCTTACCCAACTGAGCGCGCCGCAAATAATATCTGGGCTTATTTTTTTTATAATTTTTCCCTATTTGTTTTTCCTATTTCAACATTTTTTTATATTACGCTGCTACACTGCTGGTTACGTGGATTGCACTGTCAAATGAGAACCACTTCAACGCTTCGTGTTTAGCAATGTCACGCAGTGCGGTGCCTTATGGAAAATTACTTATTATTCTTATTATTATTAGTTTTTTTAAACTCGGGTGTCAATGACAATTTACGTGTGCCATGACTGAACGCAGCAGAAAATCACAAGGGAATACGACCAACGTAAATCACAAGGGAATACGACCAACGTCAATATTCAATAATAAAATCTCAATAAAACTCAGTGTTTATTCAATAAAAATCATAGTTGAGTCGGCTGCAGGGTTTACATTGATACTTAAAGTGAAAACCCTAGCCTAATTCAATACAGGAAAGGAAAGGAAATAAAACATTAAATTTGCCATAAATGGCAAATTTGAGATAAATACAGAATATGAAAGAACTATAGATTCTAAGAGAGTACCACTTGACCAAAGTCAATTCAGACTCTTAAATCAAAAGTTATTGCAAAAACGAAACTTTCCTAAAATAGCAAAAATGACGATTTCGGGACCGAAACGAAGGAATTTGGCCAAAAAACGGTGAGTTGACTGGGTGAGTTTCGCGTCATTCCGACTTCGACAACCTGATTGCCAAAATTCAGTTGCCTTTGAATTTCGGGTGATCCCTCTTCAGTATGTATGATTCCGCAACCTGTTCTACATCATTTTACCGCTTTTTTGCCTTTCGCTTATTGTTTTTCCCCATTGCTGGGATGTTATGGTCAACTTACGCGAACAACGATTTTTTCTTTCGAGGTATATTTTTTTTTCCCCGACTGAGCGCGCCGCGAATAATCTCTTGGCTTATTATTTTTTTTTTTTGCCTATTTGTTTTTCCTATTTTAACATTTTTTTATATTACACTGACTGGTTACGTGGATTGCACTGTTAGATGAGAACCACTTCAACGCTTTGTGTTTAGTAATGTTAACCAGCTCGGTTGTGAACAATGTGAGACAGCTCGGTTTAACAATGTGAATCATTACGCTGCGTTTTAATAATATGGCACAGTGCAATGGCTTTGAGGCTGCGTGGGTTGCACTGTCAAATGAAAGCCACTTCAACGCTGCGTGTTTAGCAATGTCACGCGGTGCGGTGCCTTATCGAAAATCAAATTTTGTGTTGCGTTTTAACAATGTCATACATTGCCAACTCTTTGGTTTCTGTCAAGCGAAATTCAAGCTGCGTCGGTTCCACTGAAAAGAGGGGAGAAAAAAGCAGTTGCGTGATATTCAATTTTATCCCATGCAATGCGTTTTAAAATTCCCACTTTCACGCAGATATGCTATAATGTTTATAGAATTGAGGAGCTGCACTTCTGATTTGATAGAGGCGGTGTTGATTGAAACAAGGTGAGTCGAACTGTTTGTACACATTAAACACCTTAGACAAAGAGTGAGACTGCGTGAGTTTCACTGTCAAAAAGAGAAAAAAAAAACGCTGCGTGATATACAATTTCGGGCCATCAGCTGCGTTTATTTATTTCCACATTTGAAGTATATATGCAGTGTTTTTTCTGCAATTGAGCAACTGCACGCGGCATTTCACGCGGGGCTTCACGCCCAAAATTGACAGAAGGGCTGCTTTCATTGAGACAGAGTGAAGCTCTTTTCAATTTGCACACACGCGACCACATGCGCAGCTTCTTCAATTTAATTAGAAAGTTTACACCCGTTACAAATTTCAAATAAGCATTAACTTCACCACAACAATATTTAATGAATGTCATTATTAATTATCGATTCGAGCAAAAAAAGAACACCTCATCCTGAAACTAATTAATATGTTTTGTCGCTAACTGCATCGACGGCGCCTAAAATCCTTCACATCTGGCACTTTAAACCACCTCATACATTTTCATGCCACCTTTTCCAGAACTCTTTCTAAAATCAACGTCACCTTCTAAATTCCCGTTTCTTCACAATGTTTATTCTTCCTTTTTTGCTCTGAATTCTCGTTCATCGCATTTCTCCTTTTTCTTCGTTCCACTCTCTATTTCACATTTCTTTGGTTATTTGTTAGCTTCTCTCCGTGCGTCGAACATCTTTGCTCACAGCCATCGGCCCTTTGGTTAGTCAATTGACGGTAAGTTGTGTGTTTCTCCAGAACTCTTTCTAAAATCAACGTCAACTTCTAAATTCACGTTCATGACGTTGTTCATTCTTCTGTTTTTGCTCTGAATTCCCGTTCATCGCATTTCTCCTTTTCGTTCGTTCCACTGTCTGTTTCACATTTCTTTCGTTATTTGTTAGCTACTCTGTGTGCGTCGAACATCTTTCCTCATAGCCATCGGCCCTTTGGTTAATCAATTGACGGTAAGTTCTCTTTTTTTTTTCTCTGTTGCTGCATGTTATTTTACATAGTTTTTTGCCTTCCATGGCTCAATATGCTTGGCCATAATTTCGTTAACAATGTCATTGTCCATGTTCAGCTTGCATTGTTGTGTGATGGGATAAAGTCCTTAGCCTTTGATTCCTCCATTTACGGTAAGTTGTTCCTTTGCCCTCTATTGTTTCATCTTCATCTTACATGCTCTGTTTGCCTTCCATCGCTCAATATACTTGGCCATGGATTCATTGACAGTATCGTTCTCCATGTTTGCCTTGCATTGTTCTGTGATGTGATGAACAAGTTTTTCTGCTCCAATACAAGATTTGTTTTTATTCACACATCAGCCAATCAAAATAATATATGTATATATATATATATATAGTTAATTTTGTATTTACAGTTACCACACCATTGGAGGATGATGAAATGCTAATTGACGTTTTAAGTTAGCTAAGGAAGTTTCCAACTTGGATGTTAATGTTGTTAAGAATCTTAATTGAAGCTTATTTTACTGCAGCCTTGCACTAATTAATCATGATTTGCGCTTGCTTAGGACAATCACCTAGGTTTCATATCAACATCCTTACAATTACTAGGTGAAAAAATACTGTAAATAAATAATTTCTGGATGCTAGCTGGTAAATTTAATAGGAATCAAGGCCTCCATCAGAAAACCTTACTTCCGTATTTCATTCTATTTATGTTCTCATTGGTCATCCTGTTGCAAATGTTACTGTTCTTTTGATTCCTTTTAATTCTTTCCCTTATTTTTTGTTTGGCAAACTATTTCATCATTGCCACTGTTGAAATATTATTTAACAATTTTATGTTGCTGCTTTCAATTTGTTATTTTAATTGTCAATTTAGTTGTTGTTTCTGCTTCGATTTTTTATTTTATAGCTTTTTTTTTGCTTTCAAAATCAAATTCTATTTCAACACTGTGATTTTTTAATTCAGCAAATTAGTTGGTTCATATTGATTTTGATGCTTTCCATAAGGATGTTGATGTCTGCTATCTCAATTGCTGATTAGATGACTATTATGTTGCTGTTAGGAACAATTTAAGTTTGATTGTCTTAATTTGTTTACAAAATTTTTGGCTCACTTTCATGTCAACTGGTTGTAATTTTTAGCTTTTAGTTACATATTTAATGACTACTTTGTTATTGATTCCTTTCTATTTGCTGTAATTATTTCTGACTTTTTTTGGCCATATTGCTGGTGTCACTTTTTCCCCGTTGCTGATTACATGGCTAATTTTTTTTCTGTAAAAACATATGCGCTTCATTGTTGATGCATTTGAGGTTTAAATTTATTTTCAATTCCTTATTTTTATTACTTATTTGTAAATAGTTTGTTAGGCTGGAAATCAATTATGGTTAAAGTGTTTTGAAATTTTTCTCCTACTGATTCTTCTTTCGATTTATTTTGTTTCTTCAGTTTCTAATTTTAATTGTCCATTTAATTGTTGTTTTGCTGTTGATACCTTTGAAGTTCATGAAGTTTATCTTCAATTTCTTATTTCACTTACTTATTTAATAGTTGGTTTGTTGCGTTAAAGATTAATATCAGGTAAAGAGTTCTGAATTTTTTACCCACTGATTGTTCTTTTGGTTTATGTTGTTGTTTCAGTTTCCAATCTTAATTGTCGATTTAATTACTGTTTTGCTCTTGGTACCTTTGAGGTTGAAATTTATTTTTAGTTTCTTCATTCAATTATTTATTTGATAGTTGATTTGTTAGGCTGAAGATCAATTTCAGTTAAAGTGTTCTAAAATTTATTCTCGCTAATTGTTCTTTCAATTGATGTTGTTACTTCAGTTTTTAATTTTAATTGTCAACTTAATTGTTGTTTTGCTCTTGATACCGTTGAAGTTGAGCTTTATTTTTGATTTCTTATTTCAGCTATTTATTTAATATTTAGTTTGTTAGACTGGGGATCATTTTTCATTAAAGTTTTTTGCATTTTTTTGCCGCTTATTGTTCTTTGGATTTGTATTGCTACTTCAATTTCTGATTTTAATTATCGATTTAATTGCTGTTTCGCTCTTGATACCTTTGAGGTTGAAGTTTATTTTCAATTTCTTATTTCAATTACTTATTTGATAGTTCGTTTGTTACTTTGAAGATCAATTTTGCCTAAAAAGTTCTAAATTTTTTTCCCACTGATTGTGCTTTCGGTTTATGTTGCTGCTTTAGTTTCTAATCTTAATTGTCCATTGATTTCTTTTTTTCCTCTTGATACCTTTGACGTTGAAGTTTATTTTCAATTTCTTCTTTCAATTATTTATTTGATAGCTAATTTGTTAAGCTAAAGATCAATTTGAGTTAAAGTGATTTCAAATTTATTCCCACTAATTGCTTTCAATTTCTAATTTAAATTACAAGTTACATTGTTGTTTATTTGCTTTAATTGTCAATTTATTTGCTTTTTTGCTCTTGATACCTTTGGGATTGAAGGTCATTTTCAATTTCTTATTTCAATTACTTATTTAATAGTTGATTTATTAGGTTAAAGATCAATTTCGGTTAAAGTGTTCTAAATTTTTTTCCGCCTAATAGTTTTTCCAATTTATGTTGTTGCTTTCAGTTTCTAATTTAAATTACAAGTTACACTGCAATGTTTATTGTTAATGCTTTTGAAGTTGCTTTAATTGTGTCAGATTTGTTTGTGCGATGGATGTTAATTTGAATTTATATTAGTATATTTAGTGTTTTCATGTTAGATTATTTTGTTCTTACTGCCTTTAAAGTTGCTTTAATTGTGTTAGATTCGTTCCTACAATTGATGTTTGTTTCATTTAAAATTGCCATTTTAAGTTTCTGCTTCGATTTTTTATTTTATACCTGTTTTATTGATTTGCAGGGCAAATTCTATTTCGACACTATGATTTTTTCATGCAAACAATTTCTTTGTTCATATTAATTTTGATGCTTTCCATAAGGATGTTCATATTTGCTATTTCAATTGCTAATTGGATTACTATTTTGTTGCTGTTACGAACAATTTAAGTTCGATTATCTTAATTTGTTTAAAAAATTTGTCAATCACTTTGATGTCTACTGGTTGCAATTTTGAGCTTTTAGTTACATATTTAATGACTACTTTGTCATTGATTCCTTTCCATTTGCTGTAATTATTTGTAATGTTTTTTTGCATATTGCTGTTGTCATTTTTACCCATTGCTTATTACATGGCTAATTTTTTAAGTTTAGAAACATATTCGCTTTAGTTGTGTTTAAAAAAAAAAGGCTTACAAATTTATTCATCAATTTTATGTTGCTGCTTTCAATTTCTGATTTTAATTATCAATTAGATTGCTGTTTAACTATTGATACCTTTGGAGTTGAGGTTTATTTTAAGTTTGTTATTTCAATTACTAATTTTATTGCTAATTTCTTAGGTTCAAGATCAATTCTGGTCTAAATATTCTATTTTTTTTAGGCATTAATTGTTCTTTCAATTTCTGTTGCTGCTTTCAATTTGTGATTTGCATTATCAATTAATTTTTTTTTTCATTATTGATGCCTTTGAGGTTGCTTTGATTCTGTTATATTTGTTTATACAATGGATATTAATTGGAGTTTACATTATTATTTTTAGTTTGTCGTTCAATTTTTTATTGCGTTTTGACTTTATTGGTTCATGCAACAATTTCTTTTTCAGTTCTTCCTAATTTTGTTTTTTCTTGCTGGTTTGATTTTTCATTTGCATTTGTTGCCTAAATTAGTATTTTGTTATATTATTATCCATTTTCACATTTTCCTTGCATAATTATCTTGCGGTGTGCAAATTTTGATATATTACGGATTGAATTTTAATTTCATGTCCATTGCTCTATCATGTGGTGAACAAGTTTTGTTGCCTCAATAAAATTACTGACTCTGTCTTACCCTATTTTGTGTGTTGTTTTTCATTTTCCGTTCAATCTATGTTCTAAATAGTCATCCAATATTGCAATTGCTGCACTTCTATTCATGCCTTTTCATTAGTTTTCCTTTTTTTTTTCAACAGATTATTCCATCATTGACACTACTGCGGTCAAGCTGCTACTTCGTTATCGTTAAGGTTTGCTCAATTTCCTTTTTTAGTATCTTTCCAAAATTTTAAATTCATACATTGATACAGTTTTTTCTCTATATCTTATTAAATTATCAGCTACAGTTGATTTTGCCCTGTTCAAGTTACTTGGTGCGATCAAATTTTACTATCATTGATTTCCTGGTATGTCTTAGGCTTTATTATATGTGCCTTCAATATCTGCATTCCTTTTGCTTTAATATGTTTTATTCTTGCCTTCCAATATTTTTCTAAGCTTTGCTACTCCGTTAAATATATTAGTTGCTTCAACTTTGTTATCTTTTGTTGCAATTTTTGTTTCTTTGCCACCCATTCTTTGTCAATTTTTTCATTTGCTGTTAGCTTCCAATAATTTATTCCTACAAATTGCCTGCAATTATTATAAACCGCTTTAACATTCTCAAATAGAGGTGTATCAATTGTTCCAAACTTTTTATAATTTGAATTATGTTAATTAGTTCTAATGTCCATTTTATATTAATTTTTTTCGCAATATTTTATCCCTCCAGTTTCAATACATACACTAATGAGTAGCAAACGACAACGCTTGCAAGGATCACGTATATTTTCCAATGAAGAAGATTGTTCATTTGACACGCCACAACCAGAGAATGAAGCTCCTTCATACTCATTTGGTGTGCCAACACAATCTTCAAGGTTTAACCCGAATTATAATCCTTTCCCCGCTAATAGTCAAAGCTTTCCATTATATCACGGCGAGGCTTCTTCCTCTAATGCGTCACTATCCCCTCAGAATCAGCATAATCATTGCTTGCCTTCTATAACAAGCAATCAATCTTGCACATCAAATTCATCGTCTCTATTACCTGGTCAACATCATGTTGCATCAGAGTCAACCTCTTACAATCATGATCTTAGGTCTTCTATCAATGACCACCTACCAACTGGGCAGGCTTCATATCAAAGAAAAAGAGGAAGTTCGTTCAATATTTATTTTTCTTATTTTTAATATGTCTATAAATTTTATTCCGATGTATTTATACCCGCATTTCACACAAGATTTTCATGCCCAGGAATTCTGCTTCATTACATTGACTTTGGGGATAAAACATTCAAGTGTTGTCATTGCATGGCACTTTTTTGGGTCAGTGAGCGTCTCGCAAGTTCAAGCCAGCGCAATCCGAGATTCTCTCTTTGTTGTCTTGGTGGAAAAATTAATCTTCCGCGACCACCACCAACACCTCATCCTCTTGATGACTTGCTGAATAATGTATTGGGTCAGAAATCCAAAATGTTCCGCAAGAGTATTCGTGCCTACAACTCCATGTTTGCTTTTACATCTATGGGAGCAAATATTGATCAATCAGTTAATCGTCAGTCTGGCCCGTATGTATTTAAGATCAATGGCCATTGTCATCATCTTATGGGGTCTCTGTTACCTGCTAATGAGAATTCTCCAAAATTTGCACAACTTTATATTTATGATGTAGCAAATGAAGTTTCAAATCGGATGTCGCAATTTCCGCATTCAACCTCTGATTCATGTTTAGATGAAACTATTGTTACTGAAATTATTGAAATGCTTGCCTCAACTAATTGTCTGGTTAGCTTATTTCGTCAAGCGTCACAAAAACTCTCAGAACCTGGCAATCCTGGATATAAACTACAATTACTGTCCAAAAGAGCAAATGACACCGGACAATATAATGATGTAGCTTCAGATGATATTGGTGGTTTAATTGTTGGCGATATTGGTGATTGTCGGTCCGAACGAGATATAATTATTGAAAGTTGTTCAAACACTTTACAAAGAATCTCTAAGCTGCATCCAAAGTTTATGGCCTTGCAATATCCTCTTCTATTTCCATTTGGTGAAGACGGTTATCGCACTAATATTGGCTTTGCAAATCATGGCAATCATATCTCCGGGAAACGTCAACGAGTCCCCATGAGAGCTTTCTATGCTTATCTTATTCAAGAAAGGGAATATGGCGAAGACACTCTTATAAAAGGTGGTCGTCTATACCAACAATTTTTAGTTGATGCTTTCGCAACTATTGAAGAAGATAGGCTTGACTACATCAGAATGAATCAAGATGATCTCCGGTCTGAGCTATATCATAATATTAATGAAGCTGTGCTTAAAGGAGATGCACAAGGATCATCAACTGGAAAAATTATCCTTCCGTCTTCTTTAACTGGAAGCCCGCGATATATGATTAATAATTACCAAGATGCCATGGCAATTTGCAGAGCTTATGGAAATCCGGATCTTTTCATTACATTCACATGTAACACAAATTGGCCTGAAATCCAGAGAGAACTCAATAAAAGCAAGGCTTACAAGCCTGAAGACAAACCTGATATTATTACACGAGTTTTTAGAACAAAACTCCTTGATATGTTAAAATTCATCAAATCTGGTGCCCCTTTTGGCAAAACAATTGCTGGTAATGCAAGCATCACAACTTTTTTCTTACATAATGTCATTTGTAAAATAAACTAATTCTGTTCAACAATTTTGTAGATGTTCATGCCATAGAGTTCCAAAAAAGAGGCCTTCCGCATACACATATCTTGGTTTGGCTAGCCTCAGATTTCAAATTCAGGACTTCTGGTGATATTGACTCAATTGTCTCAGCAGAGATACCAGACAAAAACATCGATCCTTTGTGTCATGAAATTGTCTCTAAATTCATGATACATGGACCATGCGGTGTTGCAAGACCAAGCGCACAATGCATGTTAGGAGATGTTTGTGCAAAGTCGTTTCCAAAAAAATTCAGAAGCTCAACCACCTTAGATGAAAATGGATTTGTCTACTATAGAAGGCGTGAATTCCGTGATAATTTTGTGCTCAAAAATGGGATTATGTTGTTCAATGACTATGTTGTCCCCTACAACAAAGAGCTTTTGATGCGTTATAATGCCCATATAAATGTTGAGATATGCTGCCAATCAATGCTTATCAAGTATTTATTCAAATATGTCAGCAAAAGCCCTGACAGATGCCGTGCTGTAATACAACATGACAGAAATGACGAAATACAAGCATATCTTAATTGTCGATTCATCTATCCTTATGAAGCTGTTTGGCGTATTTTTCAGTTTCCAATTCATTCAAGATATCCTCCAGTTGAAAGGCTTCAGATTCATCTTCCTTTTCAGTAAAATATTGTTTTCTCAGGCAGGCAGTCTCTTCAATCTGTTCTTAGAAGACCGGGTATCAGGCAAACAATGCTTACAGAATGGTTTGAATGCAACAAACAATTTTCTGGTGCACGGGAGCTATATTACTCTGAATTTCCAAATAAATATGTATGGGATTCTAGGCAGAAGGAATGGACTATGAGGTCTAAAGGGATAAGCCTTGGGCGTATACCATATGTGCACCCTGCTGCCGGAGAACTTTATTTCTTAAGATTGCTGTTAAACCATATTAAAGGACCAACTAGCTTTGAAGATTTAAAAAATATTCACGGAACTGTTTATCCAACATTTCAGCTTGCCTGCAAAGCACATGGCCTTTTAGGAGATGATACAGAATGGTCTGAAGCTTTCTTTGAAGCAATTGCAACTGCATCGTCACCACAACTTAGACAACTTTTTGTTGGTATTATATTATTCTGTCAGGTTGCTGACCCTTTAATCCTATTCAACCAATTTTGGCACTCAATGCATGATGACATCCTCTACAAGTTAAGACTATCTTTTAGAATGCCAAACCTTATTCTGGCTGATGATGAGCTGAGAAATTATGTCTTATATGAGCTTGAGCAACTTTTTAATGCTTCTGCAACAACGCTCCAAGATCATAACTTGCCCATGCCTAATGGGCAACTCCTTAAAGAAATTGCAAACAAGCTTCTAAGAGAAGAGCTTAATTATGATTTGGCTGAGCTTAGAAATCAACATTCCTGCAATTTTGCTTCTCTCAACCATGGCCAAAGAGTTATATATGATTCAATTATTGCAGCCATCTTTGCTAAAAAGCAAGCTCTAATATTTGTGCATGGTCATGGAGGAACTGGCAAAACTTTTTTATGGCACACGATTATAAATCGTGACAAATCTGAGTCCTTAATTGTCCTTGCAGTAGCATCATCTGGTATTGCATCTCTTCTTCTTCCAAATGGTCGCACTGCCCATTCAAGATTCAAAATCCCACTTTCTATTGATGAATCATCAACATGTGCCATTAAAAAAAACACACATCTTTCCAACCTTCTTTAAAAAACCTCTCTTATAGTTTGGGATGAGGCACCAATGATTAACAGATGTTGTTTTGAAGCTCTTGATCGTTCACTGCGTGATATTCTTTCAGAAGATGGGAACGACAACAGATATCTCCCCTTTGGTGGAAAAACCATTTTACTTGGTGGTGATTTTCGACAAATATTGCCAGTTATTCCCGGTGGAACAAAAGAGCAAATAATTAATGCTTCTTTAACCAGCTCAAGTTTATGGCCCAAATTTACTGTATTCACTCTTACAGAGAACATGCGTCTCTCTACAGATGGTCTGACTTTAGAAGAAAAGGCTGAAATTCGAGAGTTCTCTGAATGGATTCTAAATGTTGGTGATGGTCAAATTTCTGATCTGCCTTCTCTTGACGAAGCTGATGATTCTTTTGTCACTATTCCTTTCGATCTTCTTCTTGCAACTTCATGTGATCCAATTTCAACAATTGTTTCAACAATTTATCCAAATATTTGTAATGTTCAAGTTGACCCTGGCTATTTCAGAGAAAGAGCTATAGTCACAACAAAAAACACAACAGTTGCGGAAATTAATGATTTTGTACTTCGCATCACACCTGGAGAAAAACACCTATTTCTTAGCGTTGATTCTATTTCAACATCTTCAACGGAGAGTGATGAAGCAGACTCATTATATCCCATTGAATACATAAATCAATTGGAATTCATTGGGGTCCCATCTCATGAACTTGCACTCAAAGTTGGGACACTAGTGATGCTACTTAGAAATATCAGCCCATCTATAGGTCTATGCAATGGGACCAGGCTTATCATTACACAGCTTTCGTCAAAAGTCATTCAAGCACAAATAATTACTGGATCTCACATTGGCAATCAAGTGTTCATACCAAGAATCATCTTCCCAATCAATGAAATCAGATGTCCTTTTACAATCAAAAGACGTCAATTTCCTTTGAGGCCATGTTACGCTATGACAATAAATAAAAGTCAAGGGCAATCTTTAAAAATTGTCGGTGTTTTTCTAAAACACCAAGTTTTCACCCATGGTCAGCTTTATGTCGCTCTCTCAAGAGTCACTTCCAGAAAAGGCTTAAAGATTATTTCATGTGACAATGAAGGGCATTATAGGCACTCTTCCTAGAGGTTTTTCTTCTTCTTTTTTCAATGTTTCCCAAAGTAAATTATCAATCATTGTTTAGTCATCAATATTTTATAGATCACAACCATTGCTCTTTACCTCTTCGCATGATTAGTTTTCCCTTCAATATCAAACAATAAAAAACAATCATTGTTTCCTCATCAATATTTTGCTGATTCTCAGCATTAATCTTCGGTTGCATGATTGCTTATGTTGTTCAGTTTATATATTGCAATGTTCATCAACCTTATTAATTATTTAGTGAGATTTTCATCAACCTTATATATACTTCTAATAGTTTATATTTGTTTATCTATTATAAGTTACATTTCTTTACTCATTTATAACTGTTAATTCTTATATTCTACTGTTTATATCTTTGCTCTCAGGGTGATGGCGCTGTCAATCCAAAACATAAAAAAGTACAACTTCTACCAGTCATTACGTGCAAGGGTTTGTCGTGTTTGGATCCTAACACTCAATGGTCAAAATAGCAGTTTCAATTGCCTTTTCGTTGATGCTACAGTAAGCTTATGCTTGACACCCTTTCTTTATCATCTGTTTCACCTTCACTCTTACATTTTGTTATAGATAAACTATAAGTTATTCAAAAATATCCATGAAAATTTCAATTCCAAAGAAAATTTTATTAATGTTTTCAATTTCATTAACAATAGATTTCACTTTGATATAACAGCATAACGCAATCCAGGCCTCTGCCAAAGGTAAAAACATACAAGCATTTACTGCTTCAATTATTGAAGGTGATTATTATGAAGTCTGTGGATTTACACCTTTGAGAACATATATACAAATTCTGTTGTTGCCCACGAAGCAGTTATTGATCTTAAGTCTGACACCAAAGTTGCAAGAATTGATCCAATCACACCCCCCATACCGCGCCATTACTTTCACTTCATCGACTTTGCACACCTTATGACTACAGGAAAACAATCAGGGGTGCTCACAGGTTTTATCACAAACTAGCATTCTTCATGTGTTTTTATTGTTCTGTTACATTCCTTTTCACCACTAACCTTCTCTCCATACATTAGATGTGCTTGGTCGATTAAAAGCTAGTCAACTGCTTGAACGAATTATGGTTCGGGGTCAAAATATGACAGATAAAAGAGAATTTATCATTGAAAATATAAGGTTAATTATCTTAATCTCATAGTTTTACTAGCTTCATGCCTTCTTTTTTAAAACTCATGATTTTATACAGGGGTGAAGAGCTCCGGGTTACTCTTTGGGGTGATGTTGCAAAGGCCTTTAATGATTCTGATCTAAACAATCAATCAAGTCCAGTAATAATCGTCTTTGCTGCCTTTTGAATTACTGAGTTCAAAGGTTTTTATTTCCAACCATCACCCTTTAATTTCTAATAATTCAATCATTCATTAATCTTAATACCTTTATACATTTTCTGACTTATTAAACTCAATATCAAATAATTCCGATATATACACTCTTCTTTTTTCTCCCAGGGAAACCAAATCTCGCTAGCACTGTTGCTTCCTTATAGTATGTCAACCCAGAAATCCAAGAAATTCTTCCCTACAAACATTAGTAAGCTTTCTATTTCTATGTTTATCTTTATACAATAATATGTTTTCAAAGCTATTTATAACAAACATCTTTCATGATAAGCTATAAGGATATTCCCGTCGAGGTGCATCAACTCCCTCCTACAACAAACACTTTAACTATTGATCAACAACTGAAAGAGAATAGAAAGACAATCAAGGAAATCCTTTGTATGGATCCATACCGATACAAAGTATGTGAACAATTATTTTAACTTCTCATTTTACACATTAGCCTTACTTTGATTTCCTTTCAACAATTCAAAAATAAATGTTAGTTTATTTATTATTCCAAAAAATACAGAATGAAAGATTTACATGTAAGGCGTCAATAGCTGACTATGACCTGCATCGAGGATGGTGGTATCATAGCTACATTATACATGTTTTTCACATCCTTTACATTGCATCTTATATTTAATTATCTCATTCCTGACATTTTCTTAGGTTTCGGGTTGATTGTATTGTGACTGACGGAACTGATGTTACAACATTTCTGATGGTCGGAAAAACTGCTGAGATTTTTTTTGGCTCCTCTGCCCACAATTATGTCTATGATAAAGGGTTCATCGATTCCATTCCAACTCCTATGATAGACAAATTACAGAAACCCAAGATTTTTCAGCTGCGATTCGGAACTTTTCGCTCAGTTATGAATCGGTGCGACATCATTGTTGCCAATGTTTTTGATGACATTATAGAAGTTCAATCTCCACAACAGCATGCTGAACCAGAACTTCATGGTCTTAATGTTCGTTTGACGGAACAACATTCTGCGTCTTCCTCTAAAGAACCACTGCTGTTAGATCCAATAACTCCAACTCCTATTCCACCATCTAGAGCTGACGTAAATACTCCTCCACAATCACAAACTGTCAGACAGCTACTATTTGAAGATGAAACACCTCTGCACAGGTAACATGTTTCTTTCTCTCTTTATAACTTTGACCTTCAAATTTTAACAACATTACTTATATATATTTGCTTTGTCAATGCTAAATTCACAATATACTGGTCTTTTTTAAATACACAGCTCTACAACAAATACTGCAGCCGAACCTCCAAGCGTCATCCCATTGCTCGATCCCAGTCCATCAACCATGTCTAAGGAAGATGACCCACCAGCAAAACGTCACTGCCCATCAAAATCACATGATGATTAGGTTCTTTCAACTTACTCTTTACTTATGCCATTTCACAAACTATATTTTACTTTTCAATGCCTTTTCATCTCACACACAAACAAATTATGCTATATACTGTTTCATGCACCATCGCTTCCAACTTCTCTACCAGACACTTCAAATACACAGACCTTGCAATCTTCATTTTAGCATTTATTATAACTTTCGTGCAAACCAACAAACAACTTTCTTCATAGAAAGTTCAAGAAAAAAATTGAATGCTTTTGCGTAATAAAATAAGAATATGTACAAAAAAGGCTGATTAATTTTATACAGGGAAAAAAATGGAAGTATATTTACATGTGTCCGGTAACATGAATAAATTCTCTCATTCAGTTGCTACAAATAGAATAAAATCTGAAAAAGAATTATCTCAAACAGAGTGTTATCAATGGTTCATTTATGGAAATATTACTGATATGAAACAAATTCAAAGTTTAGAACACATTTCTGCCAAAAAGTTGATCGAACCTGAGGCTCTTTACATAAGATTAAATTGAAAATCATCAATTTTCTTGGCACTCAAATCCTCAGCATCCTTTCGGTGTATCACTGACCTGCCACAGCACATGCATGATTAGCCAAACAATCTGGAAAATTAAGTAAGACAGTTGGTTGTAAAAAGTACTTGACTTCTGTAGTAATGCCACGGAAAACAAATATATGATGAGGTTTTCTGCTTCTGGTTATAATTAGAGGCGTCTGACTGCGTGTTAACACATATTTTGTGTCAACAAAATATGGGATGGAGTATTGATTGCTCAATGCAATCACCACCGGTCATTCATGGTGGTGATGGTGGTTGGAGTTATGAATTTGGATGTGGAAGTTATTCAATAACATCGGAAGCCAAGGCCATGAACTAGGCTAGGACCTTTTCTCCTTCCAAGTATACTTTCACCTTCCAAGGTTTCTGTCTGGAGCAGGTTTTCAGCAACTTCTTTGATTTTCATGTTCAGTTGAGCTTCCAGTTTAGATTTCTCACATCGTAGGGAGTCCAATTCCTTTTGCAAATTATTAATTCGGTTCTTTAAGCCATTGGCTTAAGCTGATGCTTCCTTCGGTAAGCAATTGCTCTCAATTCGTTTGGAGAATTCATAACTGTCAAAAAACAGAGGCTGGTAAACAATTGCTCTCAATTCATTGCTTTCCCTATCTATAAATAAACTGCCCATTACTCTTCCCGTGTCCAATTAACATTTAATCAATAGCAGTAGGAGTAGCTGCAACTGGCTAGCAATTCGGGGATATATTATCTTCTTTGCTGTCTTATGCTTATGTTGGTATAAAATAGGGATATAATATCTTCTTTGTTGTCTTATGCTTATGTTGGTATAAAATAAGAAGTAAGGATTGATTGCATTATTCCGGATTCAATAGCTGCAACAGGGGAGGAGGAAAGTAGTTCAAATTGCTTCAAATTATCCCTTGAAATGCAACGTCCAGTTTACATTGGCTTAAAAAATAATACCTATTTAGTTATCCCTTGAAGTTATCACTCAAACTTCTTAGTTCCTGCTTATTGTCCAATTTACATTTAATTTCAAAAATAAACTGGCCAGCTGGGTTAAACATTGGTTTGCATATACATTTAAGTTTGGGATTCTCAACGGAAGCTCATTATTATTGCCGTGTTACAAACTATATTGGCTACACTTCAAATACACAGACCTTGCAATCTTGATTCTAGCATTTATTATAAATTTTGTGCAAACCAAGAAACAACTTTCTGCATAAAAAAATCAGAAAAATCTCACATGCCTATTCCAAGAAGATGACAGGTATGAATTCTCAAATCCTATCAAAAAACAGAGGTGCATTCAACTCCATATTACTGCTGCAGCTATGCCAGTTATTCTAATAAATTATGGATACATGCTGTCATAAATATATTGTGCTTATAAATAAATGCTTACCGAAGTGGAATTCTGTTATCTTTGAAGATTACTCTATAAGCTGGTGGCTGGCTGAAACACTGCTTTGCATGTACATTCGAGTTTGGAATTCTCAACGCAGGATCATTATTCTTGCCATTTTTTAAAACTTTATTGACTAAAGGAAAAATTAGTTGCGCTGAAAAAACAGAGTTTGTATGTGATGTATTATTCTGTTTCTTGATTGTTGTTTTCGGCATTCACTTCAATAACTCCCGTCTTCAGAGGTCTTCGTTCCCATCCCCTTCTGGTTTAATGCAGACTATCTGTTTA
Organism: Salix caprea; assembly: GCA_964035475.1. Taxonomy (NCBI): domain Eukaryota; kingdom Viridiplantae; phylum Streptophyta; class Magnoliopsida; order Malpighiales; family Salicaceae; genus Salix; species Salix caprea. The sequence continues at coordinate 6,513,216 of OZ037756.1, forward strand.
CCACCTGATTTAAGTCTTTTTGGATGCAACTGTCGGATCCTAGGTCAGGTCAAATAGAGCTTTATGAGAATTTAAAATTATAGCCAACGAAAGATGTGAAATTTCACACCAAATTAAGTTAGGATAATGAAGCTTAGGAAAAACCTATATCGGAACAGGTATTAGGAAAAAACCCCTATTTAGCGACATTGCAGATGAAGAAATTTTGCAAGTACTGGTTTGCTTTATTGGGTTTTCTTAAGTTAGCCTTCAATTGATGCTTTAACAAGGAGAACGACTAATAGCTGCTCCTAAGCCTTTCAACGTGAACTACTAGGCTATATATTTACAGTATTTATAGCATTGATTCCAGGGAATTAAAAAGGAAACTCCATGACAATCATAAAAACACTCTTTAATTCACAAAATCTTCTCTTTAATTGTGAGGATCTGTCGTTAATTGGAAATAAAATCCAATTGATTTGCTGTACTAACTCCATTTTCTGCAGTTAGTGCATTGGCTTGATTGTTGTTGAATTCATTTAATTTGAATTCATTGCTGTTTTTCTGCTGCATATCAAGATGACAAACCAGTTCATTCCAGTAAATGACGTCTATTCACCTTAGAAAAACTTAACATCTTCTCCTCTGACTTCAGAAATCAGGCTTCAATACAAATCCCAAATAATTACATCGAGTCTTTTTTTAATCTATTTTAAATAACGGATTGAACCAATATTCAAAGAATGCAGAGCCACTGTTATTTGAATTCATTGCATTGATTGTTGATTTGTCTCTAAATTTGCTGCATCTAGATTTTAACTTAATTCTTGCTATTTTCGCAACTGTTACTATTTGTGGAATTATTACTATTTCTGGGCTGCTACACTTCAGTTTTAATTACTTCATTAACATTAACTATTTAAAACAAAACTATATTAGCTCTTTAAACTGGTTTTTCAGAACCTTTGTAAGAACTGATATTTTCTTAATGGCACAATGTTGTATGTCAGTTATAATTTGAGCTCAATATTATTTGTCATTATTAGTGTTGCTTATAAATTTAAGCCTATACCAATTAAACCATTTCTGCTAAATTGAAACTTTGCGCAGGTCAAACAAGACGAACAAGAAAAATACGCGGAGGTGCCAGAAGTAAATGCCATCACACTCTTAATTATGGTTCTCTGATTTTCATCTCCCAACAAGCTTTGTCTCTTCTAATTTTGCATGCCTGCTTGCATTGTTTGAAGATATCTATCCTCTCTAAAAAAACAATGCTACCTTTTGGAATTGTGATGGCATCATTTTGTTATTATAACTTAATATGTAATTTTTGTTATGCTTTAGACTCTAAAACTGGTTGGCTAATCTGTTTACTTTTTTACATGTGAATATGAACGATGTAATAGTTTAGCCAATTTAATCATATAACAGTTTCATCGCTTAACATCTACATCTATACACTTTCGACATGATTGTTCTAAAAAAAACAACCGATTAATAATTTCATTTATTATAATTCAATTGAAATGAAAAATTATTCCTTCATATATATTTGAAAGCTTGCTTTATTGCAAGAAATTTTTTGTACCAAGGCGTGTCCATAGCTTTCCATTTCAGTACTCTGTACAATAAACACGCTTCATTTCCATAAATATGTTATTTTCTTCCATAAACATGTATATACAGCATGTACTTTGATTTTTTTGCATACCCATCTTACAGTAAGCCAGTACAAAACTACACTCCTTCGCAACACACCCCTCCAAAAAAAACACCGTCTCGCGCTCACTTAGAGTGCTCCGCCATGGATGACAACTTTCTATGTGAGGAAATGAAGAACCTCCTGCTGCACGTTTTAATGATTTTTTTCCCCCTTGCAAGACTGCCATTTCGCATTCGAATTGATCCAGTTGATATTTAAATATTTAATCAGTACATTTATAATTCATAAAATCTACCACAAACAGGTTTTTTACCCATAAAAAACTTATTTAATCAGAAATATTTTTTTTCCTTTGTAAATACCTAATTGTAAAATTCATTATTCATATTATTATATAAAAACAAAATCAATGATCATAAATAGGTCATTCATACATATATACAATTCCTTTTTAAAAAAATCACTCTACAAAAACAAGTGTCATATTTATATAACAATCAATTTACAGCAACTAAAAATAGAAACAACAGCAATTAAACAATTAGCAAATCAAAAATATCAAAACAATTGACACAATCTTACCACAACAACACCATCACAAAACAAAATGAAAATATGTATAATTTAAAACATGATATATATATATATATATGTCAATTTCTCGAAACTCACAACAGCAATAAAACAATCAAAACATCGACAACCACAAAACAATTAAGGCAATCTTTCTAAAATAATATAACATGAAAATAAAATAACAAATTTCTAAAATTTCAAACCTCATGTATATATACAATTATCATTTTGTTTTATACAGCAACAACTAAACAATTAACACAATGTTCATACAACAATATAAAAATACGAAAAACAAAATGCTTAAAATCTAAAGCGTCACATATATATATATATAACAATTATTTCATAAAACTCGCGATGGCATTAAAACAATAAAACAATTAATACAACAAAAACAACAAAACAATAAACATAATCTTAGCAGAATAACATTACAGTCAAATAAAAGTTGATTGTTTAGAAATTAAAGAGTAATATATATTTATATCAATCAATTAAAATATCACACGATTAAACAATATACAAACCGCTTTCCATCATAATTAAATATTAAAATTAAACATATAAAAAAACTTAATTAATTTTATACATTGACAAAAACCCTGCGCAACGCGCGGGCATATGGCTCGTAGGTTACTATAACACCTTGATGAATAAGCACGCAGCTGATGTGTCTAAAATAAATAAAAATATTTCCATCACCATCCCTTTTCATATAATTATAATTGAGACAAATATATATTACGAGTAGACTTGGTCGGTGCGAGATACTAATTCCACAAGTTATAGAATAATTTGATGGGAATTTAAGGATTTCTTCAAACAATATTCTAGGGCTACATAAATTGACATTATCCCTAATTCTTTTTCTTTTCTTTTTTAATGAACCAAGATATATTTAAGTAGAAACAAGAATCTTATACCAATCAAAATTTGCCATGCGTTGTTTTATTATATATATATATATATATATATAAATTCAAATAAATGACATGGAAAATAAATGGATCTTTATATATTTATTGGCCAATGGATGGATTACACATGAGATGAGATATTTAAGATATCTTGTTGTAAATGCAAGATCTTGTAAAATAAAATCAACCAAGAAACTAAAGTAGCTCGATGTTTTACTATTCGCTACTGTTCATGCATACTCATGTGCACTGTAGATTGGATATATGATTCTTTGTTTCGACATGCATATAATTGTAATTGTAAAACTTGCAATGCAAAGAAGGAAGGTTCATGGGCGATATGCAGGCTGCTCAAAAGTGTTTTACTATTCGCTACTATTCATGCACACTCATGTGCATTGTAGACTGGATATATGATTCTCTGTTTCAACGTGCATACAATTGTAATTGTAAAACTTGCAATGCAAACAAGGAAGGTTCATGGGCGATGTGATGGCTGCTCAAAAGTCAAAAATTCACGCTGCGTATATATTTTCATGCTGAGAAACGTGATTTGACCGGTGACAACTCCACTTTGGCCTTTGTGGAAATCTCACATGACTTCTCTAGATTTCTCTTTTCTTGATTCTATCTCTCGGGACTGGCCTCCCTTTTAATTATCATTTACTATCTCATCTTTGAAAACATAATTAATATATACTATAATCACACCATTATTAACATCTCACTTTTATTGTATGGTTGGTATTGTAGTTTCAGTTATTTCTAAAAGTATTTTTTATTTAAATATTTATTAAAATGATATTTAAAAAAATAATTTTTGATATTAGCACATTAAAATGATCTCAAAATACCAAAAATATTTAATTTAAAGTAGAAAATAAAAAAATTTGTTTTTCAGAAGTGCTTTAAAAATGCAATTGGATTTTACAATGTGTTTAAAAAGTATTGTAAAAGATAATTTTTTTATTTTTGTTTTAAATTAAATTAATATTTTTTGTGTTTTTAGGTTATTTTCATGTGCTGATATCTAAAATAATTTTTAAAATATATAAAAAAATTATTTTGATGCATTTCTGAATAAAAAATCTTTTAGATATTGTGATTCAAAAATATTTTTGAAAAACTTTAAAATTTATTATTTTTATTACAAAGAACCTAAAAGAGGTCCGTCATTCACTGTAGTTCAAGACCCATTCGCGCTGTAGACTGGATGTTTTCTTCGGTGCATCGCGCACAGATGTTTGCCTCTTTCTTTTATTTTTTTAAATCTATGAACAGTGTATTAACGAAAACACCCCTCGAAACAGATAAAAAACACCGCTGGTTTCAGGGGCTCAACAGTAATTGACCATTTTAGGTCCACTCTGGCTGGTTTTTTTTTATTTTTTTAATAATTACTTGCACAGTGCAATAACCATTTTATCCCTCGAAAAGGACAAACAAAGGCGTTGCAGGGAGGGGTGATCCGGTAATTAGCCAATTTTTTATTTTATTTTTCAGCGATGTACTGTTGGCGCGTCTCTGTACGCGCCATTCGTTTCCGCGCCCACGCGTCTTTCGGACAGCGCATGCGGATTACTCCGGCGTCCAAAAACTCCCAAACGACGTCTAAAATGATTTCCAGGCATGTTCTCTTCCACATGGTGCGGCACGTGTAACAATACGGTGTCCGTAGACGTGTCAATGGTCGTTTGAAATTTCCCCCCCATTTCTCTCTCCTCCTGTGCAAGCTGATGTCAGCACAACTGTTTTTTGTCAAATTTTATTTCATTCCCTGAACGTTGTAATTTTTTTTTTTGGCTCGTATTGCTATTATATAGGTTTTGATTTGTTTCAATTTCGTCCTTCAATTGAAATTGATTATATATTGTAGTTTCAATTTGGTCCCCAGTCTTTTAATTTTGCGGATTGGGCTGGAATCCTTAATATTTTTGGTATCAAAGTTTTCATTGATTTCAATTTCTTCCTTCCATGCAAATTTATTATAAATCCTTAATATTTTCGGTATCAAAGTTTGATTTCTTTCAATTTTATCCTTCTATGCAAGTTAATTATGGATTTCAGTTTCATTTTGGTCCTAAATCTTTTAATTTCCAGTTTTGTGTTAAATTATTTAAGTCCAATGTTTGGATTTACTTCAATTTTGTCCTTTAAATTAAATATATTATTAAAAATATGTCAAGTTAATTATATATATATATATATATATATATATATATTCAATTAATTAAAGTATGTGAGACTAATTATATGTTTTGATATTTATTGGATATTATCGTCTAAAAATATATATAGAGAGAAAAAAAATGACCTAGGATTTTTTTCTTAAAAAAAAAATTCAGTATTCTTAAATACATTGAATATAATAATATGATGAATAAATCTTATAAAATTAAAAAAATTTGGCTTCAAATTTTAATTCTATGCTCTTTTGTTTAAGTTTATTTCTTAAAAAAAATAACAATATATTTATTTATAATATTTCAAATCTATTATTACTGGGGTAAAAACAACTCACAAAAAAAAGTTGACAAATTTACCTAGGTTATCTAAAATTAAATTTAATATTGAAATAACTAATTTTAGTTTCATTTCGGTCCTAATTCTTTTAATTTCCGGTTTTGTTTTAAATTATTTAATTTCAATATTTAGATTTATTTTAATTTTGTCCTTTAAATTAAATTTATTACATATGTGTTGTTTTTTATTTCATCCCTTATAATTTTAATCTTGGATTTTATTTTAGTTCCTTTATTTTTTATACATATTTCTTACATAGTTCCTATTTCTGTCCATGTTTATATGTATATGCTCTTCGTTTTTCATTCCAATTTTCCTTTATTTCCAAAGTTATTAAGTTTCTCTATTTAATGTCCAAATTTTAACGAAATAATATTTGTTATTATTTCTCTTTTTTTTATTCTTCAAGTTAAGTAATTTCTTTAATATAATAATATTTATTTTCTGTTAATATAGTCACGTATTGAATTTTGTAAAAGTAATTTTTGTCCAAATTTGTGAGTTTTATTTTCTTTTAAATATATCAGACTAATTATATATTTTGGTATTTATTTAATATTAGAGCTTTAATATATATAAATAACCTAAGTTTTTTTTGAAAAAAATAAAACAATATCATTGTTCTGGAATACTTTTACTATAATAATATAAAAGTTAAAAAAAATATGGAATTTGTTTCTCTAACAATAATTATGGTCTCACCAATTTTTATTATTTCCACTATTATTAAGGTTATTTGTTTTTCATATTTACATTTTAATTTATGTTCGTGATGATTTCAAAAATGATATTATTTGTTTTTATTTTTCGGTTCAAATAATTTCTTAAAATCTAATAATATTTTTTATTTTGTCATTTATTTAGTTTTATAGTTGCTTTTCTATTAATATTATTAGGTCTTAATATTTCTTATTACTATAGATAATACATTGAAAAAATAATAATTATCGCGACAATGATTTTTTACGCGCTTCGCGCCCCGCCATCCCCGGATTTGGGGGGACAACGGCGCGCGATGAAAATGGTGTTTGTTTTATAGCCGTAAAATTACGACCATAATTATCAGGAGACGCCACCTAGTATTAAGGTTACTAGGAACCTATTAGTCTGCGATAGTCTAGGTAAGAGGACTTGTTGTGCAAGTGGAAGACGCATCACCCCCAGTGCACCCTACCTAAGGTAAGCTGCATTGTTGTTTGATTGTTTTTTCTAAGTTTATTTTTTTTTACACTGCATTTTCAAAAAAACCATTTCTTTGTCTGCGGGTGTACTTTACAATGTAATTTTACATCGTAGTTGAAAATTTTTTTTTCTTATCTACGGATGTACTTTACAATGTAATTTTATACCGTAGTTAAAAAAAAAATTTAATCTACGGATGTATTATACAATGTAATTTTACACCGTAGTAAAAATATTTTTTATCTGCGGGTGTACTTTACAATGTAAATTTACACCGTGAAAGCTAAAACAAAATAATTGTTAAATTATTTTTGATATTTTGGTCAAATTCCAATGGATAATCATAAACTGGTTACGACATCCAATTTTTCATTTCAAAATATGAGGAAGATGCAACATATTTTTTTACGAAGAATATGATGGGAAAAACTTTAGAATTCGGCCGTATGCACGAAAACAAAATATTTTTTTTATTTGTTTAAATGTAATTTTTTGTATTTTCTTTTTTTTAAATAAAATTAAAAAAAAATCCAGCCAGGCCAGGCACACCTAAATGGGCCGGCCCAGCTGAGGCTAGCCAAGGGCCCAAGCCTGCTGGGCTTGGGGCCAGCCCAGCCAACTAGGCTGGGCCGAGAGAGGCCGGCACAAAGGCCGAAAAAGAAGAGGTAAAAAAATAAAATAAAAAAACTTAAAACACGTGCACAGTGCAGTGAATTAATTCACTGCACTGTCACGAGAACAGTGATTTGGTGGTCGACCGACCTCGAAGAGAGGCTTACCCGCTACTGCCACCGGGTAGAGGACGTCGAGGTGGTTCTCCCTGTCGTGGTGGCATTGAAAATGGTGGCCCGTGGTGGCTGGAAGGGGTGTTGGAAGTCGTCGGCTAAGCTACTGCTACTGCTGTCTCGTTACTATGGCGTCACCAGCGATGGAGAAGAAGAGCTGGGCTGCTAGCTAACGAGAGAGAAGGAGCTGCTTCACCGTCAGGGAGAGAGAGCTGCACCGTCGGGGCTGTCAAATGGAGAGAAAGAGGAGCTACAACGCTTGAGGAGAGAGAGGACCACCGTGGGGGAGAGAGAGGTTTGCCGGAGATGAGGAAGATGGTCAAGAGAGATGGCTGCTACGGGTTAGTGTTTTTCTTTAGTGTTTCTTCATGCATTATTTCATCTCCTCTGTCACGTAATTTTCTCTCTTCCCTCTTCGTTTTCTATGTTTTTTCTCTGTTTTCTCTTCTCTGTGTAATCCTTTTTCTTCTCCCCTCTACGTGATTTTTCCTCAAAAAATTTCTCTCCTCTGCTAAACTCCCGTGTTAAATTAATTCCCAAACATAATTATACTTTAAATTGGCCCATGATTAAATCAAATTGGCCTAAAAAAATATAATTATGCCTTACGACTTAATTTTACACAGATTTATCCAATGATAAATTATTTTTGCCTTAAATCTGTATTTTCCTCTATTTTTGGGACAAAAGAGATACGGTTGGACTCTCAAAAACAACAAAAATTTTCACATTGATTTTTCTACCAACGCCGACCCCTTTTATTTTATTTTTGTTTTTTTGGGTATATTTTGGGGAGTAACCCAGAAATTGGGTTATGACAGTTACCCCCTCTTTACAATGCTTACGATTACAAGACTTTAAGGAGTAAGCGTTGTAAAGAAAAAGAAAAGTGGATTTATCAGACCAAGAAATGGTTGATCCATCCTGAAATGAGAATGAGGACTATAAAGCGCACACAGAAGAGAATGGTAAGATAGGACTAGAAAGTACATTACTTAAGAATTAAAGCCTAAGGAGGACACTTAAAGGATAAAAGATGATGATATTTGTGAATGACATAGGAAAATAGTTTTGTTGTCATGGGTGATTTACCCAAATGAGAATGGTGAAGATTTCCTGGAATGAAATGTAGGGCTAGGAATCTCACTATCTAGGATCTATGGATGAGGGCTGGAAAGCGCACTGTTTGAGTTGGTGATCACAGGTTGGAAAACACGCTCAAACAAGAAGGAGGAGGATAGGGATGACAAGCGCACTATCCTGAATGATGGTTGAGGTTTAGAAAACCCATTCGAAATGGAGAAAATAGGGTTAGACAACGCACTATTTCAATTGATCATTGAGGGTTGGAGAACGCGCTCAAATAGGAAAGAAAAATAGTGTTGGAAAACTCACTATTTTTGTTCATAGTTAAGGGTTGGAAAACACACTCAAACAAGGAGAGGTACGAATAAGAAGCGCACTGCCCTAATTGATGGTTGTGGTTGGAAAACTCACTCAAAAGAGAGGAAAGGAATGGCTAAAAAGTGCACTATCCTAATGGATGGATGAGGGTTAGAAAACTCACTCAAAAGAGGAAGAAAAGTAGGGTTGGAAAACACACTATTTTAGCTTATGGTTAAGGGTTGGAAAACACACTTAAACAAGGAGGATAAGGATGGAAAACGCACATGAAAAGAAAGAAAAATAGGGTTGGAAAACACACTATTTTAATTTATGATGGCTAGAAAGCTTACCCATGTTCTAGAAAGAGATAAGACTTAAAAGCACACTATTTGAGTTGGTCGATGGCTAGAAAGCATACTCAAATAAGAAAAGAGATAGGGTTGGAAAACACTCTACTTGTGCTTATGAAAGGCTCGCAAGTGCACTCGGGGAAATGAAAGTGGTGAGAGCTCAAAGGCGCACACAAAAATGATGAAAATTTGTAAATTACAATTCCTCCAAATCATTTCTTAGATTCCTAGTGGAGAATGCAATGCATGATGACATTCAAATTTAGGGAAGAGGCAGGGCTGAAAAGCACGTTATAGGATATGAAAGAGATGAGAGCTCGAAGGCGTGCACAAAATAATGAATGAAGGTTCGTAAATTACAATCCCTTCAAAACATTTCCTAGATTCTCAATGGGGATGCAATGCAATGATGATGCATGTATACTTACCTGAGAAATATAGGTCCCCTTTCTTCATGGTGGCCTTCTTTTTCTGGGGTTTGGATCTCTAGCTTTAATGACTTCTTGCTTCTGCTTACTCAAGCCATAACTTATGATTTTGACCACTAGAGATGATAGATCTTCCATATCAACATGCCGCCTTGAGTTTGATCCAGATTCTTTGAAAAAGAATGATGGAGTCAGCTTTAATTGCATTTGTAGATTGGCCCCTAGCCTGGTCATGCCCCATAAGTGTTTTAGGCTCTAAGCGTTTTCAGGAAAGGGTTGGTTATTTGCAAAGGTTGTGTTTTCATGTGGGATTTTTGGAATTTCAAAGTCATTCCAAGCACAAAAACCATTTTGATTGCCCCAGTCAGGTCATGTCACACCAGTGTTTTAGGCTTCGAGTGTTTGCAGGAATGGGATGGTTATTTGCAAAAAATATTTTCATGTAAAACTTTTGGAATTTCAAAGTCATTCCAAGCACAAAAATCATTTTTATGTTTGTTTAAACAAACTTGTTCTCGAAAGAATTCAAGTGATCTCATTGTCAAGTTTTATGTTGATTTGACAAGAATGTGAAATGATATTTGCATGTCTTGTATGTCAGGAAGGCTTCGATCAAGTCATTTGAAATATTTGTAAGGATTGTTTCGAATGGAAAAGCATTGTCTACCGATCCAGATTGCCCGTATTTGATCAAAAAGGGCTTTATCAGGCTTGTAATGTAGGCTCAGGTTGCTGGCTACAAAAAAAAGATATTTGAAGGCTCAAAAGGTGTTTAAGGGTTTTTTAGACTAAGGATCACAAGTGCTTACCTTTAAAACTCTTTTTTAGTCCTCATAATTGATTTGTATAATGACTTGACATGCCCCCCAGTATTTGATTTGGACTTTTTTTTTGTCTTGGCATGCCCCCTAGTATTTTGTTTGGGCTTTTTATCATGGGTTTTTAGCACTATGTTGACTTGATTTGTTGTAGTATACTAAAACCCTTTTTTGTTTTTGCCCTACAACTTTGTTTGGGCTTCTTTCGTCATTGAGGACTATTTTATGGATTGAAAGTTTTTTTTTTTATCTTCGCACATGCCCCCCAGTATAGGGTGTGATCCTTGTCAGGGTTAATTATCAAAAAATAATTATTAGGCTCAAACAGGGACTGCAAAGGATATTTGAGACTTTGTGAAGGCATATCAAAGATGACCTCTCCTCATTTCAAAAACATGCATCCGGGATCGGTAAGCTTTGCTTTTCCATGCGAAATGATTTATTGATTTTTTTGGTTTATTTGGTTTAGCTACGAGCTTAGCTTTATTATGTGGGTTTTGGTGGTATGAGATCAACTTCCAATGAAATCCTTTGAATTCCCAGAACACATTTGTTAAACAAACATCAACTTGGCATTTCTTTTCGTACTAAACTTTGATTTGCCAAAATTCTTGATGAAATCATGGGATCATGTATAATTTGAATGAAAGGATATAAGGTGCGCTTGTGTTATTCAAACAGAAAGCAAGAACATATCATGAACACAAGAAAATACATGATCACTAAAAGAAAAGGTTTGCTTAACAACAAAAAAGGTCTTGTGGTGTTACAAGTAAAGTTGTCAACAAATCAAAGCCAAAACACCATGTGAGGACATGATCAAAATAGAAGGCAATTATGAAGCAGACTTCATTTTCCAATGCCGACACACTCTCACTTCTGCCGAGGTCACTTTAATGGTGCGGAGACTTGGTACCCCATTTTCGTGGAGCTTAATTGGACACATGATCTGGATTTTTTTCGAATGTTATCCACCCTGCTTTAATCAAATGCACGAGCTTCTTCTTGACAGCACCGCAAGTGTGAATGCTATGCCCTGCAACTCCAGCATGGTATTCACAAGTGAGATCAGGTTTGTACCAGCCAGGGTAAGGTGGCTGCAAAGGTGTCTGAGGTTTAGGAGCTATTTTTCCAGTGCTTACCAACTTTTGATACATCTCATTCAAAGGAAATGACAAAGAAGGTAGTTGTTCTTGGGTTTTCTGGTAATTTCTTTTTGGGAAATTTTTAGGTGGATCTTTGGCTTGAAGATTGATGTTGGCAATTTGAGATGAAGGGTTATGGTAGTTTTGGAATTGGTTGTTCCTACCCTTATAGTCATCTTCGAAATGCTCGGTATCTTCGCTCTTGCCTTCGAAGCCATTTTTTTCCCCAGGTACAGAAATTCTACCACTTATGATTCCTTGCTCTATTCATTCCGCTACGGCTACAGCATCCGTGAATTGTTGTGCTGAACTGCCCATCACATGTTCGTAATAGGGCGTTCTTAGCGTGTTGGCAAATAATGTCACCATCTCTTTATCTAGAAGTGGAGGATGCACCTGTGCAGCAAGATCTCTCCATCTTTGATCATATTCCCTTATGCTTTCTCTGTCCTTCTCCAAGTTGGACAAACTTGTTCTATCAAGAGCAATGCCCATGTTGTACTTGTATTGCTTGATGAAAGCATCTACCAGATTTTTCCAGCTACGGATCCTGGTGTTGTTTAGTCTCATGTACCAATTCAAGACTGCCCCACTCAAACTGTCTTGGAAAAAATGTATAAGCAATTTTTCATCATGCACTACTTCTGCCATTTTGTTACAGTATGATTTTAGATGAGTGACAGGGCATTATATCCCAGTGTACTTGATAAAGTCAGGAACACGAAATTTCTTTGGTATTACCACATTCAGGACTAAACACATTTCTACAGCTTGTACTGGGTCATATAAATTTACCCCTTCAATGGCCCTTATCCTGGCTTCCAGCGTCGCCATCTTATCTTGGTCGATACCCTCTGATGCTTATATAAATGTTGGGGTTGGCGTAAGTGTCGGCACTGCTGATTGTACGAAAGCTGGGTTTTGTTGTGGATCCTGAACCCTTTCTCCTATCACCTCTTCATGATGGTTCATTCCTTATGTTTGAGCAGCTGCCGCGGGTCTAGTTAAAGGACCCTCGCCAGAGGTATTTCTCAGTGCTTGCTCGAGTAAGCTTGTGAGACTTTTTCCCCCTAATTTGCTTAGTCAAAAAGATCTTCTAATCTGATTTGGAAACTGACAATGTCAAGCATCCCCATCTGAATAAGAATCTGACATAAGAATAGTGGGCTCAAGGATCCTATAAAGGTTCGGATCAATTTTTTAACATGTCATTAATGACAGAATATAGCTGAGATGGTCAAATATTGCACAAAACCAGGTTAGAAGAAAATTTTGGTTTTAGAGCAGAATTGCGACAACAACAAAATCAATGCAAATCTTGAGGTATTTATCCACCTTAAAGACTAGATAAAGAAAGAATAAATTTAGCATGATGAAGATTCCTAATTAATCTAAGAATCATGATGATTTCGTCAACAAAAGAAAAGGATAAGAAAAGCAGAAGGAAGAAAAGACAAGGTTCGGAAAAAATATTTTTATTATCTACTTTTATTCATCATCCAATAACCATGAGTTAAACTCCTGTATTTGGTTCAAAAGGGATACACGTCATTTCCAGCATGTGGGGCCTAAAATGAGTAACAACAAGAATAATAAGCTCTATGACCCAATAAAGGTTCAGATCAATTCTATAACATGTCATGAATGATAGAATATAGTTGGGATGGCATGAACCAGTCAGATTCAAAGTCTAAGTTGGAAGAAAAATTTGGTGTCATAACAGAATTGCAACAACAACAAAATCAATGCAAATATTGAGGGATTTATTCAACCTTAAAGAATAGATAAAGAAAGAATGAATTTAGTATTATGAAGACTCCTAATTAATCTAAGAGTCCTGACAATTTCGGTAGCAAAGGAGGAGGGTAAAAAAAGCATAAGACAACAAAGATAGGGTTAGAAAAAAACATTTTTATTCCCCACTTTTATCAATCGTCCAAAAACCATTGCATTTGGTTCAAAAGGGATATATGTCATCTCCAACACGTGAGGCCTAAAAATAAGTAACAAAAATGTTTGTTCATCAACTTTGTTATCTCGTGATCCTTTGCTTAAATGGATGTTGAAAGCCCCTCATCAAGTGTTTTCAATTTATCCCCTTAATCCTCTAAAAATATAGTCTTAGTCATCATCGATGACATGGTGCCAAAACTCAAATCCTTATTTGGTAATTGACATGAAGAAATCTTCATAGGTGAATTTTTAAAGTAGTAACCTTGAGTGTCAAACAAAAGTCCATGTGTCTCACTTGACTTTTATGGTGGATTTACTTGTAGTCTTAGCCTTGGATTAGCTAACCCTCGTGCCTTCTTTGATTTGATGTCGATATCGACTCGAGAATTGTCTTAGTTTGTACATACAACTCAGCAATGAATTTTGTTTTTAATAGCAGGTTGAAAAATCTTCAATAGTATATCAATGACTTGATTTAGCAGTTTTATTGGTTGATTTTATCTTACAAGATCTTGCATTCACAACAAGATATCTTAAATATCTCATCTCATGTGTCATCCATCCATTGGCCAATAAATATATAAAGACCCATTTATCTCATCTCATGTAGCCCTAGAATACTGTTTGAAGAAATCCTTAAATTCCCATCAAATTATTCTATAACTTGTGGAATTAGTATCTCGCACCGACCAAGTCTACTCGTAATATATATTTGTCTCAATTATAATTATATGAAAAGGGATGGTGATGGAAATATTTTTATTTATTTTAGACACATCAGCTGCGTGCTTATTCATCAAGGTGTTATAGTAACCTATGTAGTTGGAACTTGGGTGTAAGATATTAACAAGATAAATAAAGCTATCTTTTAGGTTTATTTTAGGTCTTGAAGATGACCTAAATTCAAAGTCTAGGTCGTTGGGTTTGATTTTGAAAGGCAAGGCCTTTTCAAACTTAATTATTTATTAAAGTTGAAATTAATTACAAAATCGAAACCAAAACCCACAAGTACAAGTTGTCTGGAATTAAGTACGTGATGCAACAAACATGGACTTGGCTGTTGGTGACCGAAATCTATCTTTTGTGTAATAAATAACTTGCATTGGTAAACATGGGGGAAATTATTAGAGTAAATAGTTGCTCTTAGGTTATCCGTCACCACCAACTTCCTATCCTCCAAAAACTCTCAATCTCTCATACTAGTAGCTACTGTCAGCCCTAATTCTTATTTGTCATGTGTTCCACGTATCATTTTAAAATTGTTTTTGAAAACAAGCGCTTAATACACAAGCAGCTGCTGCTCCGAATTCTCATTGACCAGCACAGATATAACATTTCCAACCAAATGAAAACATCAAATGGCTAAAACCATGCATCCAGGAATTGATCAGTTTAGTCACATAGAAAACAGCAGGAGCCCACGCATTTTCAGCTCACCAAATCATACCAATTGGCCAAAAACTGCACGCCAAGAAAGCACAAAATTATTACTCCCTTATAACACATGACGCCCTCCTATAAACATAAAAAAAAAAAAACCGTATCATATGGACGATTGTCTTCCTCCCTATCATCCCAACACCATGATCAATCCTAGCATCAACTATAATCTCACCTCCCTTTCCTCCTCCTCCTCCGGTGATGTCGCCGGATACTTCATTTCGAGGAGACTGTTTTTCTTGAAAGATATTCAAATCTTAGAGCTCCTCCTTGCCCTTGTCGTCTTCATCGCCATACATTCTCTAAGGCAGAAAAAGCATTGTGGACTGCCCGTATGGCCAGTTCTAGGAATGCTACCATCATTGGTGTCTGGTCTTCAATGCAACATGTACGAATGGATTTCGGATGTTCTTTGCGATCGAAATGGGACTTTTCGGTTCAAAGGTCCGTGGTTTAGCAGTCTTAATTGTGTAGTGACTGCGGATCCAAGAAATCTTGAGCATCTTCTCAAGACCAGGTTCCCTAATTACCCCAAAGGCCAGTATTTTCGCGACACGGTAGGGGATCTGCTCGGCGGAGGGATATTCAATGCTGATGATGAGAAATGGCAGAGGCAGAGAAAGACAGCAAGCATTGAATTTCATTCGACAAAGTTCAGGCAATTAACAACTGAGTCATTGCTTGAACTGGTTCATTCTAGGCTCTTGCCGGTCCTGGAAAATGCGGTGAACAACTCAGTATCGATTGATATACAGGATATTCTACTGAGGCTAACGTTTGATAATGTTTGCATGATAGCATTTGGGGCTGATCCAGGATGTTTACGCCCAGGTTTGCCTGACATACCATTTGCTAGAGCCTTCGAGGATGCAACAGAAGCTACTGTCCTACGTTTCGTTACACCAACATGCATATGGAAAGCTATGAGGTTTCTTGATTTGGGGTCCGAAAAGAAGCTGAAAAGATCAATAAAAGATGTGGATGAGTTTGCAGAAGATGTCATAAGGACAAGAAAGAAAGAACTCTCCATGCAAAGTGAGGACGATAAGAAGAAGCAAAGATTAGATCTTTTAACGGTGTTTATGGGGTTAAAAGATGAGAATGGGAAGCCATTTTCAGACAGATTCTTAAGAGATATTTGTGTGAACTTCATTCTTGCTGGCAGAGACACTTCTTCAGTGGCAATGAGTTGGTTCTTTTGGCTTCTTGATTCACATCCAGCAGTAGAGGAGAAGATTCTTGCTGAAATATGCAAGATAATTGGTGAGAGAGAAGATTTGGATCCCAAAACCCCATTAGTGTTTAGGCCAGAGGAGATGAAGAAGATGGACTATTTGCATGCTGCTCTATCTGAGGCCTTGAGGTTATACCCTTCAGTGCCAGTGGACCACAAAGAGGTAATTAAGTAACAAACGACTTACTTTTGAACAAATACTAGTATTTCCTTTCATTTCTAATTCTATTTGAGTATTTTTCTTCAAATCATTTCCTATATATATATATATATATATATATATATATATATCCTCGTGAAATGGACAAGTTCTTGTTTCTTTAGTCAAATATTGGTCAAACTTCCCTTGCATGAAGTTTAATAATACTTTGGTCGATTCCATGGTGACCTAACAGCATGCTATTGTAACCTGGCTAAGCTTTGTTTGGTGACCATAGCGAACCAGTTAACTCCTAAAACACGGAAATTCCGAGGTCCTAGAAATAGGTGAAAATTGAACCAGCGATCAGAGTGGGTTGAATTGATTATAATAATCAATCTCCTTGGAAAGCTAAAACAGTTTCACAACCTCTTGAAAAGAGAGTCATTTTTCTCACAACCCTCTTGGTAACTGCTAACACTAATTACAAAAGCCATGAGTCCAACCTCTTAGTCACCATGAACAGAGTGAGTTTTGACCCCGAGAATGCCCTCTTGACCAGTAAAAAATAATCATAAAAGGTATACTACTTGTTTTTATCTTTTTTAGGAAGGAAAATGGTGAGTGATAAATACTGTTTCATTTTCTCTTGCTTCGATATTTTGTAGGTTGTTGAGGATGACATTTTTCCTGATGGAACTGTATTAAAGAAAGGGACAAAGGTGATTTACGCAATATATGCAATGGGAAGAATGGAGGCAGTATGGGGTCGTGACTGCCGGGAGTTTAAGCCGGAGAGATGGTTAAGAATCACCGACGGCCGGTTCATGAGTGAATCAGCCTACAAATTCACGGCTTTCAACGGCGGACCTCGACTGTGCCTGGGGAAAGATTTCGCTTACTATCAGATGAAATTTGCTGTGGCATCAATCTTGTATCGCTACCATGTGAAGGTGGTGAAAGATCATCCCGTGGTGCCGAAGCTTGCTCTGACAATGTACATGAAGCATGGGTTGAAGGTGAATCTTGTCAGGCGCGAGGAGTCTGAGCTTCAAAAATACTATGATTAAAGTCATCCCTTAATAGCGCTATGATTTGTTTCTCCGTTGCTTGTGTATCAATATATTATTGGTTTTTTGCAAAAACTTGATGGCTTGTTGAGGGATGACACAGTGTAGCGGGGGGTGCATTTTCAGATTAGGAAACTACACTTGAATAATGGATCGGATCTGGGTTGTTCATTGAGATTATCATTGAGCTGAGGAGGAATTAGAGGGTGGTGTGTTATGGTTGATGCTGTGCTTTCAAATAATAAATTACGAGTTAATTCTCTTGTTCCAGTTTATGCACACCCCTCTCTGGCTTGAATTTTCAGCCCACCACGCTAGTAATATGCTTTGATTCCACGTGTGATACATTAGGTCATTTGGATTTATTATATTGTCATATTAGTGCATCTTCCAATTTCAGCTGCATCGCTGTGCACTACTGGATGCCACAGCAAGGAAATAGGCATCTTTCTTTGTTCAATAACATCATTTAAGATCGAAAAAACTTATCTTTTATCAAGCTCGTCCATCCCATTCTTCGTACAACTCTTTTAAAAACTCCTCCATGAACTTGTGTCTCCTCTCAGCCCTCCTCTGCCCAGCCTGGAAAGTGGTATCAATATCAGAGGCTCAAGTTCGATAAATTACGAAAAGGTGATTCATAGATGCTTGATTTAACAATTAGCAAAGGTCATGCTAGCAGAAAAATGATGAATAGCCATGAACGCTAGCTCAATATGAAACCTGACAGCCAATCTGTACCTTTGTTTTCATCAAATCCTTCAGCTTGAGAAGTTTTTCATGGAAGTGGTTCACAGTTGTCTGCTCTTCTTTCTTCATGTACTGTTCCTTTGACAAATCTCGGCGTGGGGGAATGGCAGGGTCATGAAGCACCCTGTGCCTACTTCCACCAAAAGTAAAGCATCGGGCAATTCCTATAATCAAATTATAATTTAGTGAGTGTGTGATAGTTACAACTTCACTTCACGAGAATGCAGACGAATGGCATGTTGAAAAATATGCAGCCAATATATAAGCAAGTACATAAATATACAAATTCAAAATGACTAAAATTACCATAACCAAAATGGAAATGCATACACCCAAGACCCTGTTTGATCTTGTCAGATGCAACACAAGTAAATAGTGAACTGTAGAGGTGAATAGAAATTACCAACTGCACCAATTGCATCAAGCCTATCAGCATCCTGCACAACCCTGAATTCTGGAGAAAATTCGCCATTTGCATGCCCTGCAAGTTCCTCCTTAAAACCTGAAAATAGGAAAGTGCCTGCACTAATTACTTTCAACATTCACTAATATATGATCCACTTTAACAAGAAAAAGAATCAATAGGCTGAGAAGTATGAAATCAATAAAAACCTGTCACTGGCAATCAACAACATAAATGTGTAGTCCACTTAGAGGTGTCTGGGATTAAAATAGTTTGTTAATTATGCTATTGTAGTCTTTAAAGCTAACATAAAGTATAATGTCAACAAAGACTCAGAGGAACCACAACTAAAAATTCATATAGATTTTCAGTCCAACAGAAGCTATATGAATACTGCACAGCATATGGAAGCAAAATTTGAAAAATACATAACCCGGTCACAAGATCAATAGATAAGCAGAAGGCATGATTAAGAATGCACTCATGCATTGACCTTAATTGTACAACATATGAGATTAAGAAATATACCAATTCGATATCTAACAGCACGAATAATGAGTTTCAAAATCAATTACCTTTGTGTTGCACAATAAATTAGTCAAAGAAGTAATTTGAGTCAAGAGGTAATAAAGATGAAATAATGAGTTAGACTTGATTAGTGTTTCCATATTAAATAAAGTCTAGGACGCCACATGAAAACAAGGACAGACTTGATTAGCCAATTGGATCATGAAGTTTGGACTAGTAACTGAAAGGATACATAAAAGATCCAATCTAGACTTGCAATACACAATTAAGTGAAGTTACGCAATTTCATTCGAGCATACTCAAAATATAGAGAAATTGTGAGTAGATAGTTACCGGAAGTTATTTTAAACTTTCCTATTTTAAGAAGAATGCAAGGCACTTCAAAAGAATTCAACAAATCAACAACAGTAGTTACAATGCAACTGAACTAAGTTTTCAGGATCTTAAAAATCTGTTAAGCAATAGGTTTGTAATCTCATAGAAGATAATCAAAAGGCATATAAATTATAGGCAGATAGGCTTACAGTTTTCATTTCTAGAAAACTAGAAAACACCAAAATTATATAATCAGTTCATGTTTTCCTGACAAGAGATTTCAGTGCGTGTTTGTAATCAATTGAAGAGTCATCTAATGAATGTAAATTTCTTAATCCTATGTTGTTAGGTTATCTTTTACAGTCAAAGCATTTAGATTATTTGATTACTCTATAAATTTTAATTTGCTTTCTGCATATTAAAATACCATAAAGATTTGAATACATTGTTACAAGTTTGGAACTATAAGTCTAGAGTTGTAAGAACATTGTTTGGAGTTTAGATCGTTAACATTAAATTTAACAGTTAACTTTGAAATTCAAAGTCTTCTATAGGCAAGCACAAAGGAACCTCAAACACTTTTTGAAAAAAATCAAACGATCATTTAAACTTACAATAGTCAGCTTTGAAGTATCAAACAGTCATCTTGAATTATACTTTTAAGGAATTTAGCTGCAAATGATCAGCTACCTGACTAAATTTTACTACTGCTAAGAAGAATATAAGAATAAAATGAACTCAAACAAGAACTCTGCTTCAGAAACATAATAATAGCTATCAAACTTACCCATCCCATTAATGACTGTCAAGATCTTCATTTTTTTTATTTCATCTACACCCTCTTCCTCCATAAAATTCTGAACAATTTTCTCCTCAGATGGGTCTCTACATGGCCAAATAGAAGCTTAAACTATCAGGGAGTCAAAAAAACAATAAGAAATGGTAACTTGGAGAGCAACAAATATAAAAAGGGTTTTCAGAAGACAATATTGAAAGAGGCAGAATTGAGTCGAAGCCAAACCATTATAAATAGTCACCAAGTTCGACAGTTCTTGGACATACATATGGGTTGCAGTCTGAATTAATATCAACACACAGAGTTATGTGCATGTGATATGGCTATAAATATGTGGCAAGAAAGTAAGTCGTGTGTATAAAAGCACCTATGTGGGTCGCAGATATATACAGGTCAGTAGAGAATGAATAGAATTGAGAGTGGGCTCATTTTGTGGAAACCCAAAAATGGCATCACAAGTCAATAGAACTAAACATAAAGAACACGACACTTCTGAGCATTACTTCATCAGGAATAGCTAAACTACTATGATGAAGCTCTAATTATTTTAAAGACATAAAAGTATAACACAAATATATTGACATGATGCTGAACGAATGGCAACAGCATCCAGGAGAATTATTAACCTTAAGTATTTGTAGTCACCTGCAGTAAGTGGCAAAAAATAATATGATTAATTGTTTCAAAGAATGATATCTACAAATAATTACAACTAGACACTGTAAAACACAGAGAAGATAGAAATGAAAAACATCAAGATAAAGAATTTATGAACATGTTTCAACTAGTACTCACACTCATCCCAGTAGCACTAGAATCAGCAAGTGATGCAATCAGTACCTCACAACTAAAATTCTTGAGAATTGCATTGAAGGTTGCTAAAGGCACATATAGATGAACTAAAAGGCATGCATGTGGAGTGCGCCAAACCATCAATCCCCTATAAATCTCACACAAGTCCATGTGTCAACATCTAGGTGACATTCCTAAATCCATGTAAACACGCAAAACCATGTTCAAAATCCACATTTACATTATTTTGAACTTATTGGATGCCACATGATCTGCATGTCTGAAAATAGGAATTGGAAAGAGGATGACCTATGTCATAAAGAAGTGCGGCGAGTTCTACCTGCCATAGAAGACGAATTTAGATAGAACCACACAGATCATGGGAAAAAATAGGAGGAACAATAAGTGCCCAATCTATTCAACTAACAATTTCTATTGAAACTAGAAATGCCAATCACAGGAAAAATCAATAACTGGATTCCACAATTTATATGCACCCGGAAGTAAAACAGGTCCAGAAAAAATCTAAAAGTAGAGAGAGAGAGAGAGAGAGAGAGAGCGGTTTAGTTTAAAGGGCTTTACTATTTCAATTGAATCAGAAGACAGGCCTTCTTCTTGAGCAAGAGAGAGAGCAAGGTCTCTCACTCTCCACACATGAGCTGCATCGTGTGACGCGTCGTTTCCTTTCATGGATCTCTCCACCAACTTCTCAGCATTCTTCACTGTCGTCACTCTACTTGCCATCTGTCTTGCTCTGCAGAGACAAACTGATGTCTTCAACTACAATTTTGTTTTATTATGTATCTCGAGCTCGTTAGTTTCAGAACTCGATTGTATTTGTACTTTGTTTTCTCTGTTTATTAACTTGTGTATCCGGTTCACCTCACAGATAACCTAATCTCACAAAATTTAAAGTTAAGAATCTATTCATTCTTATCATAGATCTCAAATCATTACTTCAAGGGATTATTTGTAATTTCACATGGTTAAAATTTCTTAATAATAAAACATTTGGAAAAGTCTTGTGATGAGGTCTAAGAGCTATTATATATTATTTGTATTATAACATTTTTTATACTTCTCGTTTGTGTCTCTTTGTAGGTGGTAGGTAGCGATTTGGTTTTTATAGCCTTCCTCGTTGTCTGAGAATATATTTGTAAAATATTTTTTAAAAAAAAATTAAATTAAAAAATAATAATATTTTTAGATTATTTTGATATTTTGATCTCAAAAATATTTTTGACATCAGCACATAAAAATGATCTAAATATACTAATAAAATTTAATTTAAAATAAATAACAAAATATATATTTTTTTCTCAAAACCATTTTTGAAATAGAGTGTCCTTATTATGAGTTGCTGGCTGAATTTCATGGGTAGCAGCGCTGGATTAAACGGGAGTAGCTGGTGGCATTAAATGGCTCAATTGCTGTCCCATATCCTTATCGCTGGGAGAAACTCAATTAATGAAAACTCATATTTTTGATGAAGCCAGCAAGTTGATACCAGCTATTTTGAGGCCCATATTAAACATATTCTTTGGTGAGTGAGTGATAAATGTAAATGTGATGGGTTTTTATACACCTAAAGGGTATATTTGAATAGTGCGTGCTTGTTGGGCCATCATCTATGCTCCAACTTGCTTCAACACCACACCTCAAAGATAATGACATTTGGGAGAAGGTTGAATAGTCCACAATTTTTTTTTTAATTCGAGTCCCCCAATAAATGATTTCGTCTATTAATAATAAAAAAATTGCCCAATCAATTCCTTCCATCCAATTAATTATGGTCCTAAATTTATTGGGACTTTTTATATTGGGTAACTTTCTAATTATATGGGGGCACTCAATTATAAAAATATAAAAAAAACTCTTATTCGGGTACTTTAAGGTCATGTTTGGCTTTATGTTTTAAAAATGATTTTTAAAAAAATGAAATCTTTTACTTTTAATTTTTGTTTTAAATAAAAAAAATATTTTAATATATTTTTCAATAAAAATATTTTGAAAAACAACATCAATCAATTTTCTTTTTGAATTATTTTGATTTATTTAAAAAAGAAAATAAAAGAAAGTGTGGGTGTTGTTTTCTTGAATAGATGGAAACCAACAAAATTAATACGCGAACAATAGTGGTTGGATATCAAATCATGCGCGCATAATATCCCGTTTTAATTTAAGATTAATTTCCTTTCTTATTTTCTTGGGATTTTATTTTCAATCCATGGCTGCATGTGAGCCGCGTTTTTTTAATGTATATAAAATAGCCTGCTTAAAAACAAATCAAACTCTTTTTTTTTCAAAATTAGTATATATTTTTAGTGATGGTTTGGAAGTCTAATTGAGGAATTTTTTTAAAAAAAAATTCATTCAAAATAATATATTTTTTTAAATCATTTTTAATATTAATACATCAAAATATTTAAAAACATAAAAAATTTAATTTAAAATAAAAAATAAAAATAAAAACTTTTAAATTATTTAAAAATATTTTTAAAATAACTTTGAAATATGTGTGCTTTGACTTCATTCAACACGGGAAACTCGTCCCCTGTGAAAAGACAAGGAAAAGAATAATATTTGGTGTTATTATTTTAAGCTAAATCATCCACTTGATGATCTTTTACTTTTGAGTCCCCATCATCACATGCAATATGCTTCTAATTAATTTTTGTCATTTACAGCAATGATAACCCTTACTGCATCCCGCTACTTTCTTTTCTCGCCTGGTTGAATATTTTTATATTTATATATACATATATATGGCAAGCATGGTGTGTATATGTATGTATGTATGTATGTATGTATGTATATATATACACCCACCATGCATGTCATCTATAAACAGAAAGAAAATGTCTAAACAAATCAAATGTCGCTTCACCACCACGGCTATGCATGTTACACACTTGTGAATACCTTTTTATTTTATTTTATTTTTTCAAAGAAAAAAAAAGGCGTAGGACGAAATGATAATAATAACTATAAAACTAAAAAATAAATAAATTATGTCGATGTCTCCCATGCCATGCACTTGCATATATCTATTTTTTTAAGCAAGCGAAAGGTATAAGAATACTATCATGTAAACTCTCTTTATTAAAAAGAATTCGTTGACACAAAGATTTTTTTTTTAATGAATATCAACTCCTAATCAATTAAATATTGAATTATAAAATAAACATAATATCAATAAAAATCAAATATTAAAAGATGAAACAAGAAAATATTCTAATTGTTGGATTCTCACATATGCCTTTTTAAATTTTCTTTTTTTTTAAGAGGTGACCACCTCTTATTTGTTTTTCCTTTAAAAAAATAAAAACACCAAAATGTCTACCTACCTAGATTTTTGCCACTAAAGAGGTGCCCAGGAAACTAGTTTTCCTAACAAATCCACAGGCAAAAATATCTAATGGAAGCTAAATCACCGATGAACGTTCCCATCCGTGTATTTATTAAGAAAACATCTATCGCTAAACCAATTAATTCTGATAATGAATTTACCAAGTCAATCTGCAATATAAATAAAACCCAATTAATTCTGATAATGAATTTACCAAGTCAATCTGCAATATAAATAAAACCCAATTTAACTTAACAAGGCCGGTAGCCTTATCTTCTTCTTTCGTTGAGAGTTTGACAAAATACACTACAGCAGAATAGTGGTTTATGTATCCCAGCTAAGATTATGAGATCGATCCACGTGTCAAGGGCTGGTTTAATCTCACCTGATTCTATGCATGTTGAATAGGTCGATAGTTTACTTAGCTCTAGTGTATTTCAATTAAAGAAATTCTAAAATTATGGCCATGCTCCTCATTAAATTATGCTCAGAGAGAAGAGCAGTGTTAGAGAAGGCAACGTAGAAGGTGAAAACTTGCAGGACCAACGACTAGTCTAAAGTCGTCCCTCCCTTACCAAACAAAGCTCCCTTCTAAGAAAATATATATATATATATATATATATATATATATATATATATATATCATCTTGACAATTGCTTAGAGAATAAACGTGATGCAAATTACAATCCAGCTATTTGCGACTTTATTTGAAATGATAACTAAATTTGTAATCACATATTACAAAGAAACTAAACCGTGTGGGGAATTAACTATACCTCTCCACACAAAGCACCGTGGATTTCCACAGTGTTTCTCTTTTTTTTTTTTTGCTTTTTTTTATTATGTTTCATTTTTATTTATTTTTTAATTATTATTTTTCTTTCTTTTTTTGTTTCTTTCTTTTTGTTGTTTTTTTTTCATGAAATATTTTTTTTACTGGTTATATTTTTTTTCTTTTTCTACTTATATATAATTTCATTTGTTTTTTATAATCGGGGTGTTTGGGCTAACTTAAGCACACCACAATTAATCCTCGGGTCTAATTTTTTTTATAGTTTTTTTTCTATTTTTTTCTGTTTTTTTTTAATTTTTCTGATTATATTATTTTCCATGAAATATTTTTTTTTCTAGTTATACTTTTTTTATTTTTTTTTCTTTTTCCACTTATATATATATATATATATATTTTTTTTTTTATGATCGGGGTGTCCGGACTAGCGTAAGCGCACCATAATTAATCTCCGGATCCAATTTGTTTTTTTATAACCAGGGTGTCCAGACCAGCTTATGCGTACCACGACTAATACTCGGACCTATTTTTTTTGCTAAAGTGCTTTCCCGCTGATTTCTTTTTTTTTCTTTTTTTTTCTTATACTTTTATTTTGTTCACCTATACATTTTTTTTTACAACCGGGGTCTACGGGTCAGCTTAAGTACACCACGACTAATTCCCAAAACGAATTTGTTTTAAAACAATATGGATTGCTACAGTGCTTTCACGCTTATTTTTTTTCTCTTTAACTTATATATTTATAATGGTCTCTGAGCCAGCTTAAGCTTTTTATTATTATTATTATTGTTTACTTATATATGTTTTTTATAACCATGATCTATGGGTCACCTTAATCGCACCACGACTAATCCCCAGACCAAATTGTTTTTTGATAATCAGGGTGTTCAGGCCAGCTTGCGCGTATCACGACTAATCCCTGTACCAATTTATTACTTTTTTTAATTTTTGTTCCTTATACATTTTTATTTCACTTATACATTTTTTTCCTTATGCCTAGACCAAAAAAAAATTTATAACTGGGGTCTCCGGGTCAGCTTAAGCACACCACGACTAATTCCTGGACCGATTTAAAACAAAAACAATATGGGCTGTAAAAAGTGTGTGGACACTGTAGCTTCCCACACATAGCATTGTTGATTGCAGCAATGCTTTTCCCGCTACAATGTTTTTTTCTCTGTTTTTTGCTTCTTCTTTTTTTGCCTTTTTTTCCATTATTATGTTTCTTTTTTTTCTCTTATTATATTTTTTTTCGTTTTTTTCCTCAAAATATTTTTTTTCCTGTTATACTTTTTTATATTTTTTTTCCACTTATATTTTTTTTTTATATATATAATTAGGGTGTCCAAGCTAGCTTAAGAGCATCAGGATTAATCCCCAGATCTAATTTTTTTGTATGACCAGGGTATCCATGCCAACTTATGCATACCACGACAATCCCTAGACCCATTTTTTTCTCTTAAGTGCTTTCTAGCTGATACATTTTTTTCCTTTTTTTTTTCTTATACTTTTGTTTTGTTCACTTATATTTTTTTTTTATAACCAGGGTCTTCGGGTCAGCTTAAGCACACCACGACTAATTCCCGAAGCGAATTTTTTAAAAAACAATATGGATTGCTACAATTCTTTCACACTTATACTTTTTTTTGTTTTTTCCACTTATATATTTTTTCTATAACCAGGATCTCCAGGTAAGCTTAAGTGCACCACCGCCACTCCCCGGACCAAATTTGTTTCTTGATAATCAGGGTGTCCAGGCCAGCGTGGACGCACCACGACTAATCCCCGGACCAATTTATTATTTTTTTCCTTATACTTTTTTATGTTCACTTATATTTTTTTTTTGTAACCGGGGTCTCCAATCCAGCTTAAGAGCACCACGACAAATTCCCGGACTGATTTAAAAAAAAAAACAATATGGATTGCTACAGTGCTTTCATGCTTATACTTTTTTTTCACTTATATTTTTTTTTATAACCGGTGTCTCTGGGCCAACTTAAGCTTTTGTTTTTTTGTTTGTTTGTTTTTTTCACATATATATATATTTTTTATAACTGGAGTCTCTGGGTGAGCTTAAGCGTACCATGACTAATCCTCATACCCTTTTTTTATAATCGGGGTGTCCGGGTCAGCTGATGCGCACCACGAGTTGTATAAGTACGTATATACCCCGTATAAGACAAAATCCAAGAGTTGGTTATAGATGTGTATTGGTAATTTACCAATTTTAAATTATATTTTATGTCGGGTGTTGAGGGCACGACATCAATTTCAGAGCTCATGCACATTTTGGATGACGTGTGCGGCGTCGTTGAAATTTTTAAAATGTATATTAGTTTTTTATATATTTATTTTATTATGTAAAATGTGTTTAAAATAATATCATGGTATCAAAGGTATTTTTAATTTTTTTCATTTCTGTGCATAGTATAATAATCATAATACCTTTAAATAAGACAAAAACCAAGAATTGTTAGTGGGGTGTCTCAGTAGTTTTACTTTTTTAGAAACTAAACTAAAAAATAAAAACATAAAAACCAAAATACAAAATAAAAAACTTATATGTATTAAACTAGACAAAAAATGATTGACGCTATTGCCCAAGCAACGTACATAATTACATTAACGATCGAGTGGCTAGTGCACTGATAAAACCATGTAATTAAGAGATTTTTTTTTGTTCTCTTATGTTTGAGCCTTGTGATTGTTAATATGATGGTCAATGAAGATTTACATGTTCGTTAATTTCAGGATCCGTGGGATTAATCGAGACACATGTAAACCGATCCGGATACCAATATCAATAAAAAAATACTTTATTACAGTAACGTAGACAAAGATTACAAAAAATTAAATAATGAACAGTATGTAGACTCGAGATTTAATTAGTTTATACGGTGCTTATTCAGATAATAGTGACCCAAGAAATCATCCATGCCAGCAGCATTCAATACTCGAAACTCTCCCCTTGGCGACTTGATCTTGTCCTCGTCTCTCCCATGGAGCACGCTCCCTGTCAACCCAAACCCCCCAAAACAAGAACAATCTCCACAGGTTTTCTTGGTCGTTTAGGTTTTTCCAGGAAACCCATTCCATTTCCCGAGACAAAACCAACAAAAAAGAAACGAACGGGTTTGTTTTCCTGGTCTTGGGTTTGCATCAAGAACTCAGGCGCCAAAACTGTCCCCTTAGACTCTACCGTGCCCGGCAGTAACCCCGCCTCTAATGCCTCGAAGTCAAAGCGTCAAAAGCCCTCGACCAACCACGAGACGCCACGTCAGACTCCGGCTAGAGACAGTCCAGGCCGAGCACCCGAAGAGAAGATGCCCGGAGAGGTATGTGAGAAGTGGTGCTAAGAAAAGTTTTAACTTTTTGTGTTTGGAAAGCGTGTTCTAGCGTAATTGAGCTAAAATTTGGTGTGAGTTGGCATCACTTTGTAAGGTAAGCTGATTATCGTCCTGTTTCAGACATGGTACAGGTCTTCTGAGCAGGAAATCATCCTCGAAAATGGGAAGCTTTTGGATCACGTGGAAACTACAGAGGACGCCACGTGTAAGAAACAATTGTCCTTTTGCCGGAAAATAGATGCTATAATAACCGGCACCAACCAGCCCGGCTCGCCCGATGTCAAGGAAAAGCCCATTCGAACCGTGTCGATAACCCTATCAAAATCCTCCCCCTCGCAGCCTGGTGAAAGATCGGCAGCAGCACCAAACACGGCGGCGAGGTCCCGGGTCACGATCAAGAAGCCCCAGAAAGAAAATGATCATCAAAACAAGAAGAAAAGTGACCACCCCCTGATCGGTATGTCAATTATTATAATGACCTTGGTGATAATGGTGGTATGGGGTAAATTATGTGCCATTCTTTGTACTTCTGCTTGGCTCTACTTCGTCCCTCGATTGAGAAGTGAAGACACTGTGAGCAATGGTTTGATTTCGACCGAAACATTTTATGATTCAGAGGAATATAAGAAGAGAATAGTTTTGGATGGATTCCTCGAACGCAGCCACCGCTCTGTATCATGAATTTTGATGTCTTCGACGAATCATCGAAGCCGCGTCGATTATGATCGTTCATATTTGTATTCTTCAAATCGTACTAGTTATGCCCCGTCCTCTTTCTTCTCTTCTTCTCTCTTAAGAGGGGAGCTTGATGGTGGCATTTTGTGTAAATTATATGTAGAATGTGTCTAACTTTGTCAGATAATCAGTCAAAGTTCCAGAAGCTTGATGGTGGCTAGCTTGCGGCTAATAATAATACAAGGTGATCAGTTCTTGCTATTTCTTCTTATCTCCGAATAATTATAAGATGATTAAGAAAAAAAAGATAAGATAAATCAGAGGTTTCTGATTTTATCGGTGAACAACTCCATTTTGGTCCTTTGAAGGTTTTGAGAATTTTTCAATTTGGCCCTCTATAGTTAAAATATGGAGATTAAAGAGGGAATTTTTTTCGTTTCAATCAAGGGGCTAGAATAGGTTACTCCATATTTGCTTTTATAATTTATTCCTAAGATTTTCCGTTTGACTGTGTATACTGGTATTTGTATTTCCCGGCAGTAGTTTTTATCAGTAAGCAATATATATATATATAAAATGTAGATAGATAGATACATAGATAATTAAAACAAAACAAGCTGGATTTGAAAATATGAACAGAAGAGCATAGAGTATTTGTAATGGATTTGGTGGTACCAACTCAATTTGTTTTGTTTTTTTTTTTAAAAGAATAAAGCATTTTTATACTGCATTTCAACTTTGATTAAAACTCTTTGTTCTTGCGTTTTAAAAGTGTTTTTAAAAAAATTTAAATTTTTTTATTTTAAATTAAAAAATTAGTCTTTTTAGATTATTTTTATATTCTTATATCAAAAATAATTTTAAAAAAATAAAAATACATCATTTTAATATATTTTTAAACAAAAAATACTTGAAAAAACAACTTAAATTACAATTTCAAACCGACAGGTAAGAGGCAATGACTTCTACGTTATCCCTTTGATGGCGTCTCGAAATATTCAAAAAGATAAGAAGAAAAAAAGGCATCTGACCTTAAATCCTTAATTAATGGAAAACAAGGTGACGAGGCGGATGAACAAATAAAGACATAATTAAAATAACGATATGAAATCAAGAAATGCAACATGCATACAAGTGGAGTCTTCTCTCTCTTGCTTATAATGAAGATATCATCTAAGATGGATCTTTATATATATATATTCTTAATTAATCTCTTGCTACTTGTAGTCAATCTCTTGTCTCTCGCATTTCAAATAAATAAATAAATAAATAAATTCGAATTAACATCAGCCTATCAGCATCGTTGTTTCCCCAGCAAATGCACCTAGACCTAGCTAGTACCCACCCGGAAAAAAAAGAATTGCAAGTTAAGAGTATGTTTTTAACTGTGTTTAAAAATATTTTTGATTTTGATTTTTTATTTTTAACATAAAATAAAAAAAATAGTGTTTTTAGATCATTTTTATGTGTTGATATTAAAAATAATTTAAAAAATATAAAAAATATTATTTTAATGTATTTCTAAAAAAAATACTTTAAAAAATAAATATAATCATACTCTCAACAGTCGGGTGGGCAAAGCATGACCTAAGAATCATTCCGCTGATGAAATAAAAAATAATAAAGTATATTTGTGTTAAGAATCGAGATTTCTTCTTGGAAGAAAATCCATCATGAGATAGAAAATGCAAAGAATATTATAAAATCTTTAAGAAATCAATTGTATATAACGAACTTGAATCAAGGCCATTCAATATATATATATATATATATATATATATATATATATAGACTGGCTACTGGATTGTGCTGGCAAAGGGAAGTGGTGGGGATAAAGAATGATAACATGGAATTGTGAAAGTCTTGGGCAAGAGAGAAAAACTTGTTGGTGGTCCAACAACTATTCATTTTTGCTTCCCCTCAAGATATCCACGTGAACACACGGATCTGTGCCCTTGCCCTCACGTTACCATATTTCCAAAATACTTCGACCCCTTATCAAATTATTATTTTAAAATCTAGACTGAAAATTATTATTTTATAATCTAGACTGGTTTCGTCGATCGACCCACAAATAGTTTGACTCGAGCTATAAAAAAATTAACTTGTTTATTCCGGCTAAAAATCTAGGCTCACCTGGTTAAAACTTGGTTATTAATTAATTCAAAGAAATTAATTATAATTATTTGATTTTTTTATTCAATCCTTAAAACTATAACCAAAATCTTGAATCGTTTTATTTTTGAAATCCTTTCAGCAGATTGATTAATTCATGTGAGATTTTTCTCTGTCAATACAATTATGAGTGTTTGGTTTCATTTCAAAAATGTTTTATTTTTATTTTTTTATTTTAATTTAAAAACTTTGGTATTTTTAAATTATTTTCATGTATTTATGTCATTTTTAAAAAAAAATATTATTTTAATGTAATTTTAAATAAAAAAATATTTTAAAAAACAACTTAAATAAAACTCTAATACACTAACACTTAAACTTAAACTTCAAATGAAATACTTCTGTCAACAACGTAAGGCAAAAGTAACAAATAAAAAATAAGAAGAAGAAATAAAAAACACAAGGCAGAGATACCTATCACCCCACCATCAATTTGTTTTTAATTGTTTAAAAAAAATAAAATTCAAGTGAGGTTGAATGAATTGGTAATAATTAGGCCCAGGCCCAATGGTCCCTTCTCAAATCAGGATCCATGATTTGGCCCATATATTGCTATTTAAATTAGCTCTAAACCCTAATCTGCTCTATTCAATCACCTCCACGCTCTACCACTTCTCCGCTCTCAGATTGCTGTTTAAAATGGTACCCTACTCCCTCTCTCAGCTTATCTTGACGATAACATCTGGGTTTTTTGTTTCTTTTCCTTTTGAGGTCGTTTACGGTTGACGATAGAAGCTTCAGTTTTGTTTTGTTGTGATTGAAACTGCGATTTATGAAGTTTAGATTCATTGGTAACCACAGAATCTAACTCCATCTTCTTTGCTAGAGATTTAGTTTTGTGAATTTTTGTTTCTCGATCGTTAACTGGACTGTCCAGTGAGTAGTGTGTGCTGTTAGAGATTTGGTTTAATACACATTTTACTTAAAGATATAGTTTTGTTTCTAATGATTTGTGTGTATGAAAGCTCTGGTGTTAGTGAAAGTTTGGTCGTAAGATGAATGGAAACTCTTGGGAATAGAGGGTTTGTGGGATTGGAGGTTACGAGTATTATGAGTTGCGTGATTGATATGAATGGGTGGATGAGAGAGAGATGGCTAGTGGTTTTACTCTGACTTTTAATACAGTAAGAGAGAATGAATTTAATGTTTGATGGAAGCATGTTTCAGTTGCATAATGTATTTGTTATGGTACTTGAGAGTTTTTCTGTAAGGTTGGTCTTTTTTCTTTCTTGTTACTTTGATTTATTATTA
Organism: Salix caprea; assembly: GCA_964035475.1. NCBI lineage: Eukaryota > Viridiplantae > Streptophyta > Magnoliopsida > Malpighiales > Salicaceae > Salix > Salix caprea. The sequence continues at coordinate 6,545,985 of OZ037756.1, forward strand.
ACATGTGTATTGCAGGTGAATGTTCCGAAGACAAAGAAGACCTACTGCAAGAACAAGGAGTGCAAAAAGCACACCTTGCACAAGGTCACTCAATACAAAAAGGGGAAGGATAGCCTTGCTGCTCAGGGGAAACGTCGTTATGATCGCAAGCAATCTGGATATGGAGGTCAGACAAAGCCAGTGTTTCACAAGAAGGTTTGTTTTCTTATTCCTTGTGTAAACCTGGTATACGTAAAAGTCCCTTGCGGATTTAGATCAATATTTGAATTTTGTTCATCTCTGTATTGTAGTTTGCTTGTATTCAGTGGCTGTAAAAAATACTGCACAGAGTTTGATTGTGAAGTCTTGATAGTTTGTATGCTATCAATTACCATTGAACATCCTTTTGTGGTTTAAGAGTGTACTCTCTGGAGGCCTGTGATGATTAAATTTGCCTACATTGTCTGATCATCTAATGAATAACAGAGACATATTATTAGTTCTGAGGCCTCCTCCTTTCTTTCCTTGTCCTCATGGTTGATATTGAAATGGAAAACACTTGTGTTGCACTTGTTATACCGCCATAAATTATATTTTGTGATTTCTGATCTCTCTTTAGAGGCCCATGATGATTTGAATATTGCCTACATTGTCTGACTTTGTAATATATGACAGAGACATATTATTAGTTCTGAGGCCTCCTTTTTTTTCTTGTCCTCATGGTTGATATTAAAATGGAAAATACTTGCGTTGTTCTTGTTATACCACCATAAATTATATTTTTATGATTTCTGAACTCTCTTTAGAGGCTCATGATGATTTGAATTTGCCTACATTGTCTGATCATCTAATGAATTACAGACATATAATTAGTTCTGAGGCCTCATCCTTTCTTTCCTTGTCCTCATGGCTGATATTAAAATGGAAAACACTTGCGTTGTACTTGTTATACCACCATAAATTATATTTTTTGTGATTTCTGAACTCTCTTTAGAGGCCCATGATGATTTAAATTTGCCTACATTGTCTGATCATCTAATGAATGACAGAGACATATTATTAGTTCTGAGGCCTCACCCTTTCTTTCCTTGTACTCATGGCTGATATTAAAATGGAAAACACTTGTGTTGTACTTGTTATACCACCATAAATTATATTTTTGTGATTTCTGAACTCTCTTTAGAGGGCCTATGATGATTTGAATTTGCCTACATTGTCTGATCATCTAATGAATGACAGAGACATATTATTAGTTCTGAGGCCTCCTCCTTTCTTTCCTTGTCCTCATGGTTGATATTAACACTTGTGTTGTACTTGTTATACCACCATAAATTATATTTTTTGTGATTTCTGAACTCTCTTTAGAGGCCCATGATGATTTGAATTTGCCTACATTGTCTGATTGTGTAATATATGACAGAGACATATAGACTAGCTCTGAGGCCTCCTCTTTGTTCTTCACCTTGCATGGATATTGAGTCTTTATGCTTTGTTGAATTTTGATATTGATATCTCTTTTGTTAACAGGCAAAGACTACCAAGAAGATTGTGTTGAGGCTGCAGTGCCAGTCATGCAAACATGTGTCTCAGCATGCAATCAAGGTTATTATCCATGCAACCCTTTTTCTAATTGTGATTTTCCTACCATGTCATTTCAAGTGTGGCAATGTTTTCTGATACTGCCAATGATTTACACAGAGGTGCAAGCACTTTGAGATTGGAGGAGACAAGAAGGGAAAGGGAACATCTCTGTTCTAAGTGCATCACTTTGTTCTTTCAGGAGGAAAATTCTTAGATGTGTACTGTTTCTAGAACTGATAAGGCACTGTGGGATAATTTTGTTTGATTTGTTTTGCTCTAGATTATGTTGTGATGAAGTTTGAAGTCGTTGTGGAAGATTGATTATGATGTTAACCAACATTTGTTGCTTGATGAAATGGACCCAGTCATTTCTTGAGTGCGTGCCTCAAAAGGGAAAATTGCTGTTGCTGGTTTGGAAAGGTTCCAGCTGACCTCGAGTCCGCCAAACCTTTCAAGTCTGCCTGTTAATGCGAGTCTTGACTGGTGACCCTGAGCTTGTTCCTCCCATAAGGATTGGTGGAGGAGAGGAGCCAAAAAATGTGAACAAACTATCTAATAAGTAAATGAAAAAAATAGAAATGAATTCTAGTATATCTTTTTTTGATAATAAATTAATTTCCTATAGATTTTTGTCCCAATCTAATTCAAACTTCTATTATAATTTTCGAAACACTCTTCTCTATCATATGTAATCTCTTCAAACAAACACAAAAACAACACGTTGCTCTCTAAGGCACAAGATGCATAATTTTAATTATATATAAGAAATACAGCCCGTATATTACGCTTGCTCCAAAGACACTGGGAGTATCGATTCCGATTCAGGCTCGTAAGAACAGTAGAACAATTTTATATAAAGATATTTTTATATTTTTTGTGGGTCATAAGTTTTATTTTCTTTCCCGTCTTTGTATTTGTGATTTATATATTACAAAACAAATAAAGAGCGTGGTGTTTTTACTGTGGAGCCTCTCACAGATCACTGTGGATTCGAGCAGTGTGGAGGCGAAAATGGCCCTCGGCCGCGCGGCAAAAGGTCTGTGTAAAACGGGGCTAATTTCGGATTTTCCTTTTTTTTTTTTAAAAATAATCAGCTATGAACAGTGTAATCACGCTTTAACCCCCGGTAATAAGACAAAAAAAGGCATCCGGCTGAGGGGCACCAGCGTAATTGCGCGCGGCCGGACCGGCCCGGTCCGCCGCAACTTTTTGTTTTTTTTAATATTTTCTGAAATGGCTAAATACGATTATAGCCCCTAATAAGACAAAACCACTGAATTGGGTGCAGGGTTAGAACGGTAATTGACTCTATTTTTCGAATTTTTTATTCGGTGTCTGTCAGGGCGTGAGGCACACGCGCCAGACGGTTTTTCGCCTCACACCCTATTTAGGTGGCGCGTGCGGCTTCCTAAGGTGGCCAGAAATGGTCTACTGGAGGCTAGATCGATGCGCCGCCGCGTGGTCTTCCTCCCGCGGTGGTGCGTGTAACCACCAAATGTCCGTGGACGCAGCGGAGGCCGGTTAAAGCCGCCGGCCACGTTTCTCTCTCTCTTGCACGTCAATGTGCAGGAGAGTCCCCCATATTGCGTTACTTTTCACTTCGGTCCCTCTACTTTTAATTTCATTTTTGGTCCTCATATCTTTGATATAAGTTTTGATTTTGTTTGATTGGGTCCTCCGATTTTAATTGATTGAATGTGAAAGTTTCACTTCGGTCCTTCTACTTTCAATTTCCGGGTTGGCTGTATATAACTCAATCAATTCGGTACAAAAGTTCCGATTTTTGCAATTTTGTCTTCTGATTTCAATTGACAATAAATGTAATTTGCATTTCAGCCCTTTGACTTTTCATTTTTTAATTTAATCCCTTTATATTTGATTTTCATTTCAACCCTTACACTTTTATTTTTTTAATCCCTACTTTTGTCCATGTATATATAAGTGTATTTAACACAATAATAATAATAATAATAATAATAATAATAATAATAATAATAATAATAATAATAATAATAATAATAATAATAATAATAATAATCATGATTTAATTATTTTTCATTATTACTCTTTTGTTATTTTTTTTCCCTCCGGATAATTTGATAATATTTTCTTTTGCCAGTAATAGCAATGATATTTTTTTCTTATTGTTATCTTTTGTTAAAGTTTCTGGGATATTTTTAGTCTTTCATTTATTTTTGTTTCTTTCATTATTAACATAATAATAATAATTATAATAAGAATAATAATAATAATAATAATAATAGTGATTATTATTAATATTATAATAATAGTGATTATGTATTCTATTATTATAATAATAGTGATTATTTATTCTTTCATAATAAGAATAATAATAATAATAATAATTTTTAATTGGTTTTTCTTGCTTGCTGTTTTGTTCATGCTTTTTATTTTTTTTCCTCGGTATAATATAATAATTTTTGTTGTTTTTATTCTAGCGGCAATAATAATTTTAGATGTTAAGACTCCGATGTTGCTATTGTTATAATATTTTCAATTAATATTGCTTCCTTTTCCCTTTTTTTGTTTTTATTTGCTCTTTCTATTAATTGATTTTTATAATTTTATTATCTGCACAATAATGATTTCAGTAATTTTTTTTTTCTTATTCAAATATTTTGCTCTTTTTTCTAATGTTAGTGCACACTCTTTTGTGATCGTTTATGACGCAATACCTATATTCTAAAAGATGTAATCTATGCTTACGTGACAAACTCAACTCAAAATTTTAAACATTTTATCTTTTAATCTATAATTTTGATTTACTTATATCATATAAATTTATCGTTGTAGATTTAATTATGTTAAATTATATACAAAAAAATACCCGCGGTAACGCGCGGGCAATTAGCTAGTATATATATATATATATATATAAACATGTGAAACATTTTTATTATTCACGTAATTAAATGAAGTTAGTTCCGAGAAACAGTTTAATGCAGATACTTTTCAATTAATTGCATTAAACTTTTTAATCGTTAAAAATAATAAGGTATAAAGAACAATTAAAAACCAACATAAAAAAGGCCATTATCGAGGAATTTTATTTTTTATGGAAACTCATTTTTTATGTATTTTTTCCATTTATTCTCTAAATAAAAAGTATTTTCATTAGTAAAAATTGTAACTAATTAAAAAGTATTTTTTTGGCGGGAAAATTTTAGAGGCCTGGCAAATATGGGCCCACTGCACACCCGACCGTTATACATGTAAAAAACATCACCCGACCGTTATACATATAAGAAATATCACTTCGATTTTTTCTATAAAATCACTTCTCTCTTCTTCTTCTCCTGTCTTCTTCTCCTTTCTTTCTTTCGTTCTGTTTGTATGGAAGTTTGCCCCAGGTTTAATGTTTCAGATCCTTTATGGGAAATTCTGTTCCAAGAATACGGGCGGGCTCTAGTCGAATAATGCCAGCAAAAATACAACCTGCCCCCTTCTCTCGCTGAACGTCTACCAAACAGTATTCATTTATCTTGTTGCTCTTCTCTTTTTTTCTTTGTAATTAAAGATTAGTGTTTCGATGCTGTGAACTTTTTAAAAAATAATCAGCAATTCAATTAGCAGGATTTTGGTTCTCTTTTTTTGATTCGTCATTGAAAGATCCATACGAGTTTTTGGGTCTTGATCAAGTTTAGAATTCTTTCTCCCTAAGAATAGGGTTAGGGCCTCTGTTCTGTTATCGTTTTGCCATTATCTTTTCTAATTCTTTTCCTGTGAAACGGAAGGCTATGGGTTTTTGTTGGTATTTTCGCTCGAATTGATTGGTGATTCTCGGCGATGCAATCAGGTGCTCTAATAAAAAACAGTTAATGATGGATTTAGTCCCTCTAATATATGATTTTTCTAAGCTGCCTACTTTGCCTTTAAAGTATTCTACAAGAAGTTAGCGATTTTTCCTTTAAAGTTTTTAGCTTGGTTTGATGCTTGGTGTGTGTTGATTCGTTTAGTCCTTTTTTACATTTTTCTTGCTCCTGTAGAATGGCATGTTAATCAACTGTTGGTTAGGGCAGTGGTAAGTGAAAGAAGCTGTGTTGGGTACTGTTTTTCTATTCATACTCTTGTTTTTCTCTGTCTCTGTTATGTAGTTCTCTGTCTCTGGCATGTTAATCAACTGTTGGTTAGGGCAGTGGTAAGTGAAAGAAGCTGTGTTGGGTACTGTTTTTCTATTCATACTCTTGTTTTTCTCTGTCTCTGTTATGTAGTTCTGTTTTGTGCAATTTATGATTCCTTTTCCCCCTCTCAATGAATTGGTAGGAAAGCCTTCTTTTACTTATTGTTAATTCCTTTCTTTGACCTTTTCTTTCTTTGCATGCTTCTGTTTTTTTTTCCTGCCACCATTTTTCCTTCTCAATGAATTGTTTTTTCTCCATATTAGTTCCCTCCCCCTGGTCTATTGTTGCGATACCTTTGCTTTGTCTGTTTTTTTATTTTGTATCTCAGGATATCTTGGATTTCGGATTGTAATGGGTGCTAATATCCATGTGTTGTGCCAAGACTTGCCGAAGGTAAATGGGTGGATTTTATGCCAAGACTTTCGTGTCATGTGTTGTGATTTTTTATTTCTAGATATACATAATCTTCGTATATGTGAGCAGTGGAAAGGTAGATGGGGAAGGACTGTATAAATGGAGTTTCATTTGCTAGAGCTATACAATCTTAGCTTTTCTTTCTTTTAAAAACACATCTAACAGTGGAGCCCCCTTTTCTTTCTTTGTTGTCCTATTGCTCATAGATTGTTGCTGGAGTTCTTACTGTTACTTGTTGGGAAATATATCAACCTTGTTGCCGTTGCTACCTACAGATCAAATAGCTAAATCATTGTCAGTTTTAAATATTGATTTTTGCTGCTGTGCGCATCAACTTGTTGGCGAGATCCCCTTTGTTAAGAGGGAAGTTGCACATGAGAAAAGCAATGGTAAAGATCATCATATCATGAACTTCATTTTATTATCAATATTATCAAGGGCAGTGTTATATCATATCTCTTAGTCTATGTTATTTTCTTTTAAGAGAATATGATATTTTAGGGCAATGATTTTATATAGTTTGCTCTTTATTGTGTCTTTCTATATAGGCTTTACCCTTAGGGTGGTGTCGTTCCTACTTTCAACAAATGTTGTTTCCACTATTATGTTTTGTGTGACTAATTTGATCTTATTCAAAATAATTTAAATTACAAATATCAAATAGATGCCTTTTGAATTATTATTTAAGCCATGTGCTGGCATTTTTTGCTGCATCTGCTGGCTTTGTATTGGGGATTTGGCTGCAAGACTTGTAAATGATGTTCAAATTGTAGAGGTGGGTTTCTTGGCTAAGCTCCTAAGAACATTAGAGAAGGAAATTTTACATGTTTGTATTCCTTAATGTTAGGTTGGCTTAGGTTATCAAAAGAAGCACGAAGTTGAAAATCCATTTAATTGGATGGAATTCATATCCTTGCAGTGAGTATAGTAATCTTGTGAATGTACTGCTAATTCGTTGGTACATCATCATCCGATTCATTTGTCCAATCGTTTTGTTGCTAACCTTTTTGGTGCATCTCAGAAATTAGTCTTATTTCAACCATTGGGCCCAAACTAAACTGTGTGGAAAGAAAACGTGATTCTTTTTAGAAGTACAGGTCTGCAGTTTATTTCACCACAATAAGTGTGGCAGTGAGAAAATAGAGGAGTTTGACCATTTAAAATAATGGGAAAGACGTGCGATGCTGTGCTTATCTAGCCCACCCTGGCTTGGCTATATTCACCAAGGTCATTTTCTGTTAGCACCCTTTTCATATGAGACTCTTGAATATGGCACTTCATTCTCATCTGATCAGTGTGCAGAAGGTGTGGTTGCTGTCTCCGGGGATGCGTTGAGGATTTTTACAATTGAAAGGCTGGGAGAAACATTCAATACCTCTAATTAAGATACACTCCAAGAAAGTTTGTGCTTCAACCTAAGGGGAAATTGTTGGTCATTATTGAGAGCATGTACAGCAGAGGAGCGTGAAGCAGCAAAAAAAGAGTTCTTCAAAGCATAAAGACATGTTATTAAGTCAAAGATAATTTGGTGGTGTTAAAAGATGGAATGAAACTGGTATCCGAGTTTCATCCTGATTAAGTTTTGACTGCATTTATTAGCTTTCTTTTAGCCTTTGGTGCAATACGACTGTGATTTATGCATTCTGGTTCTTCCTATCAGGGCTTCCGAAGGAGCAATATGAAAAGTTAATTGGAGCCGCCAGGTTTGTACCTTCATCTGTATGCACAGAAAAATATCACTGATTTGGGATTTCTTTTACTGCATTGAGCAAGGTTTTGACACATCAATCAGGTTCTGCTGCTATGTTTGCACCTTCACTCCCTCTGCCCTACCTATTGTGGAACTGTAGAGTGTACATTCCTTTAAATATGAGCCGTGTAGGTAATTTCTCCCCCCTTGTTCCTGCTTAAATTTCTCTTTCTTGATTCTCAAACCAAAAGTTCTATTGATCAGCTAGACAAATTCTGGTTGCTCCTCCTGGTCTATTGTTGCAATACTTTTGCTTTTCCTCTTAACTTGCGTGCTGGAACTCCAGGGCAATGAAGCTGCTTTTAGCGTATGCACTATAAATTTCCACGACAAGTAGCGTGGAACTCTTTTAGCGTATCCAAAGTTCTTCACTTATTTCGATCTAGCTTTGTTGTCTTATTGCTCAGGGCTTGGGCTTGCTGCTGGAGTTCTTACTGCTACTTGTTATGGAATTGAAAGATATAGTAGGCAGAGTGATTGCATTAGTAATTTATCAACCTTGTTGCCGTTGCTACATACCGATCAGCACCACTTAAATCATTAACTTGCAAGATCCAAGTTATTGATTTTTTGCTCCTGTGCGCATCAACTTGTTAGCGAGATCCCCTTTTTAAAGAGGGAAGCTGCACATGAGAAACGCAAAGGTAAAGACATGAACTTCATTTTATTATCAATATTGTTTTTATATCATGGGAATGGCATTTATAGGAGACATTATGTTCTTGTTGCTGATAGATTGTTGTAGAGGCAACTTCATTGGCAAAAGGTTTATCATATTGTTGGTGAAGCAGTGGAAATTTTGAGACCAAGTTTGTTTGCGAGGCCTTACCATGTGCATTGATTGGCATGAGTACAATGCTTGTCGGTAAGTACATAAAGTTTGTTATTGACCATCTTTTGGTATTTCTCCATTAACACCCTGCCCTTCTTTTTTTTAATTCGTCAATAGAAAAGGAAATTTTACATTTTGTATTCCTTAATATTAGGTTGGCTTAGGTTATCAAAAGAAGTACAAAGTTGAAAATCCATTTAATTGGATGGAATTCTTATGCTTGCAGTGAGTATAGTAATCTTGTGAATTCATATCCTTGCAGTGAGTATAGTAATCTAGTGAATGTATTGCTAATTGGTTGGTACATCATCATCCGATTCATTTGTCTAAACTTTTTGTTGCTAACCCTTCGGCAGAACTGGTTTATCATTTTCAACAAAGTGCCATATGGCTCTTCTTGGTGCATCTCAGAAATTAGTCTTATTTAAAACCTATCAACCATTGGGCCCAAACTAAACTGTGTGGAAAGAAAACGGGATTCTTTTTAGAAGTACGGGTCTGCAGTTTATTTCACCACAATAAGTGTGGCAGTGAGAAAAATAGAGGAGTTTGACCATATAAAAGAATGCGAAAGACGTGTGATGCTGTGCTTATCTAGCCCACCCTGGCTCTTGGTTGTATTCACCAAGGGCATTTTCTGTTAACACCCCTTTCGTATAAGACCCTTGAATATTCTGCTTCATTCTCATCTGATCAGTGTGCAGAAGGTGTGGTTGCTGTCGCCTTGGATGCATTGGGGATTTTTACAATTGAAAGATTGGGAGAAAATTAATGAAACTGTAATACCTGGAAGATACACTCCAAGAAAGTTTTTCCGTGAACCTGAGCGGAAATTGTTGTTCATTATTGAGAATCATCAAGGAGCATATACAGCAGAGGAGCGTGAAGCAGCAAAAAAAGAGCTCTTCGAAACTGTTGGAATGGGGAAAATGGAAGTGCCAATGCTGGGAAGATGGAAAATGGTGGTGATGATGATTATAAAGATGACCCACTATCTGATGAGCAGTATGGTTATCCAAAAACTGAGACAGACTGGTGGGTTTCTTGCATCAGAGTACTTGATGCAAGGTCAGCTACTACAACTTTCCTGCTGGAACTTCAGACAATGTAGCTGCTTTTAGCGTTTGCACTGTAAATTTCCCCGACAAGGAGCATGGAATCTCTTAGCTGTTGGTACAGCGAAGGGACTGAAGTTTTGGCCCAAAAGAAGCTTAATTGCTGGGTTCATTCACATTTATAAATTTGTAGATGATGGTAAAAGCCTGAAGCTTTTAGACAAGACCATGTAGGAGTTGCACTAGCCTTGTGTCGGTTGCAGGGGAAGATTACTCGCGGGAATAGGACCAGTGGTGAGATTGTATGACTTGGGGAAAAAAAGGTTTTATATTTTTGCTGATGATAGTGTTCCAAGATGGTTTACAGCATCATACAATGTAGATTCTGATACCTTGGCTGGTGCAGAAAAGTTTGGGAATGTGTACTTTGTGAGGTTGCCACAGGATGTTTCTGATGATATAGAAGAAGATCCAACTGGCAGAAGGATAAGTGGGAGCAGGGAAAGCTTAATGGAGCTCCAAACAAGGTAGAGGAGATAGAACAGTTTCATATTGGTGATGTGGTTAATTGCTTGCAGAAGGCATCTCTAATTCCAGGCGGTGGAGAATGCTCTGTTTAGAATGTTTCGAAAAGCAAGCAGTGGCCTCCTCCTATTGAAAAAGACTGTACGGTCACTATCCAAGGCTCAGGTGCCTGATTTTTCTCTTCCTAAACATTATAGAAGTAGAAGTCGTAATGAAAAGGTGTTCCGGTACTCTATGATATAAAATATTTAAAAGGTTTCTAGATATCACATGTTCAATTTTCAAACAAGAGCAGTTGATTTGTATTGAAAAAATAATAATAGTAATAATAATAATAATAATAAAACATCAGTGAAGCCATGAGAGAGATTAGGGGTGTGGGAATTTTGAATCTATGCTAAATAATCTTCTGTTTGTTGCCTTCGCATCCTTTAATTTTCTTATGTCGCTACTGTGATATCTTTTAACTATTGTTTTTTTTTTTCTGGGATATTTCCACATGTTAATAATACATAGTATTAATAGTTTAGGTCCAGATTTTATAACCTATATTAGCACAGGTATTATTTGGCACTCCGACGATGGTAATGCATGTTATGGTTTTAGATTAGAAGTCCACACTCTCTGATCAAAAGTCTGTTTCTTTCCTCACTCTTTTAATGGATGCTAAGCTTACATTTATATTGCTTTGCTGGTTGTAGCTAGAAGGTTCTTGTAATCAAAATAGATGAAATAACATTTATATTTATCCAAAGGTTATATGTAACTCTTTGGGATCTATTTCTTTCTCAAGTATATAATATATGTTCTAACGGTGTTAGATATGTCCATTAGATGTTCTGGCTCTTGTTCTTTGTTTTCTCAAGGGAGCTTAAAGGTATAGAATTTTATTTATTGTTATATATTTCAATGAGCTGCTATAGACTGTTGATGCATTAGATTACTGAAAACTGAATAAACTTTTGTGATTTCTATTTAGGCAGGTGCAATTCAAGGGTCATGCATTGGTCCTCATGATGCTCATGAAAGAGATGATATCCTCCTAGACTTGTTAGTAAACCATCTATTCAAAATCTACACTTAATGAATTTGTTTCCGTTTTGTGTATGTACGTATACATATAGTCCTGAGTGGCACAGCTCAGGCTTCTATTGTGGTAAGATAGTTTCTATTACTGTTTCATTTCTTGAATTTTTCTCCTTTTATTTTGATGTGATCTTTTTTTTCATGTGCACGATAAGACAACAGGCAAATTCGGTTTCCAATGTGGTAATTAGCTGAACATCTCTTATTTGGTTGGCTTTTTGAAGCTGCAACATTACACTTTAATTTGTCGCACACCGGGTTATTTTATATACGCTTGTAACTAGTCCAAAAGCATACTGTATATGGGGATTGGTTAGATGCAAATGCAAAGTGGCTTGGATGGTGGAAGTAGTTATCCATCCGATTACAAATGCAAATGAAATAAAAGACATATCATGAGGTCAATAAAGAGTAAACCAATGAATTAGTCAATTAGGATAAGACCATTAACTCTATGTTTTAGGACATAACATCATAAAGATGTAAGTTCTAAAGGGTATGTGTATAACTTTGATATTTAGTAATAGGACAACATCAATATATAATTATTACATATGGTTGTTCCTTTCAAGACATATTTGCTACATCTTTCAGAACATTTATCAGTTCTTTCGAAAGTTCTTCACTTATTTCGATCTAGCTTTGTTGTCTTATTGCTCAAGGCTTGCTGCTGGAGCTCTTTCTGCTACTTGTTGTGGAATCCAAATATATCGGAGGCAGAGTAATCGCGTTGGTAAGATATAAATTATTTGATGTATTTTTTCTTATGGAGTTCAAGGATGTTCTCCCTCTTTTTTTTTTTTTTGTTAAGTACTAACCATTTACATTTGTGAATGTGAAGACAACAATTCTCCTTTGCTTACCTAATTTTTTCTTCGCTTGGAATTTCGGTCAAGTAGCTATCTAGGAATGCTTGGGCTCGAAAAGCTTACACCAGGTGAATTTCTATGAAGAATTTTCATACTCATATTGTTCCTTTTGGTGTGATTTTTTTATCCAAAAATTTCCGGTTAGTTTGTACTTTTTTCAAATTAAATTTTCTTTTGGTACACGAAATGTGTGGGAGTATCTATATTGAAGCTTTTTAGATTGATGTCTTCATTGCTTGCAAAATATATTACTTGATGTATTTTTTTTATGCAATTCAAGGATGTTCTCCCTCTTTTCTTTTGTAAGTACTAACTATTTACATTTGTGAGTGTGAAGACTCGTTTGCTTCACTAATTTTTTGTTCACTTGGAATTTCGGTCAAGTAGCTATCTAGGAAAGCTTGGGCTCGAAAGGCTTACACCAGGTGAATTTATATGAAGAACTTTCATACTCATATTGTTCCTTTTGATGTAATTTTTTAGATTGATGTCTTCATTGCTTGCAAAATATATTACTTGATGTATTTTTTTATGCAATTCAAGGATGTTCTCCCTCTTTTCTTTTGTTAAGTACTAACCATTTACATTTGTGAGTGTGAAGACTCGTTTGCTTCACTAATTTTTTGTTCACTTGGAATTTCGGTCAAGTAGCTATCTAGGAAAGCTTGGGCTCGAAAGGCTTACACCAGGTGAATTTATATGAAGAACTTTCATACTCATATTGTTCCTTTTGATGTAATTTTTTCATCCAAAAATTTTCGTGTAGTTTGTACTTTTTTCAAATGAAATTTTCTTTTGGTACAAGAAATGTGTGGGAGTGTCTATATCGAAGCTTTTTAAATGGATGTCTTCATTGCATGCAAAATAAACTTGATGTATTTTTTCTTATGGAATGCAAGGATGTTCTCCCTCTTTTTTTTGTTAAGTACTAACCATTTACATTTGTGAGTGTGAAGACCACAATTTGCCTTTGCTTACCTGATTTTTTCTTCGCTTGGAATTTCGGTCAAGTAGCTATCTAGGAATGCTTGGGCTCGAAAGGCTTACACCAGGTGAATTTCTATGAAGAACTTTCATACTCATATTGTTCCTTTTGATGTGATTTTTCATCCAATAATTTCCATGTAGTTTGTACTTTTTTCAAGTTAAATTTTCTTTTGGTACACTAAATGTGTGGTAGTGTCTATATCGAAGCTTTTTAGATGTATGCCGTCATTGCTTGCAAAATAAATTACTTGATGTATGTTTTTTAAAGAAATCAAGATGTTCTCCCCTCTTTATTTTTGTTAAGTGCTAACCATTTACATTTATGAATGTGAAGACCACAATTCTCCATTGCTTACCTAATTTTTTTTTCGCTTGGAATTTCGGTCAAGTAGCTATCTAGGAATGCTTGGGCTCGAAAGGCTTACACCAGGTAAATTTCTATGAAGAACTTTCATACTCATATTGTTCCTTTTGATGTGATTTTTTTATCCAACAATTTCCGTGTAGTTTGTACTTTTTTCAAATTAAATTTTCTTTTAGTACAGGAAATGTGTGGGAGTGTCTAGATCGAAGATTTTTAGATGGATGTCTTCATTGCATGCAAAATAAATTACTTCATGTATAATTTTTATGTAATTCAAGGATGTTCTCCCTCTTTTTTTTTTGTTAAGTGCTAACCATTTACATTTGTGAGTGTGAAGACCACAATTCTCCTTTGCTGACCTAATTTTTTCTTCGCTTGGAATTTCGGTCAAGTAGCTATATAGGAATGCTTGGGCTCGAAAGGCTTACACCAGGTAAATTTCTATGAAGAACTTTCATACTCATATTGTTCCTTTTGATGTGATTTTTTTATCCAATAATTTCCGTGTAGTTTGTACTTTTTTCAAATGAAATTTTCTTTTGGTACAGGAAATGTGTGGGAGTGTCTATATCGAAGCTTTTTAAATGGATGTCTTCATTGCATGCAAAATAAACTTGACGTATTTTTTCTTATGGAATTCAAGGATGTTCTCCCTTTTTTTTTTGTTAAGTACTAACCATTTACATTTGTGAATGTGAAGACCACAATTCTCCTTTGCTTACCTAATTTTTTCAAATTAAATTTTCTTTTAGTACAGGAAATGTGTGGGAGTGTCTAGATCAAAGCTTTTTAGATGGATGTCTTCATTGCATGCAAAATAAATTACTTGAAGTATTTCTTTTTTATGTAATTCAAGGATGTTCTCCCTCTTTCTTTTTGTTAAGTGCTAACCAGTTACATTTGTGATTGTGAAGACAACAATTCTCCTTTGCTTACCTAATTTTTTCTTCGCTTGGAATTTCGGTCAAGTAGCTATATAGGAATGCTTGGGCTGGAAAGGCTTACACCAGGTAAATTTCTATGAAGAACTTTCATACTCATATTGTTCCTATTGATATGATTTTATTATCCAATAATTTCCGTGTAGTTTGTACTTTTTTCAAATGAAATTTTCTTTTGGTACAGGAAATGTGTGGGAGTGTCTATATCGAAGCTTTTTAAATGGATGTCTTTATTGCATGCAAAATAAACTTGATGTATTTTTTCTTATGGAATTCAAGGATGTTCTCCCTCTTTTTTTTTGTTAAGTACTAACTATTTACATTTGTGAATGTGAAGACCACAATTCTCCATTGCTTACCTAATTTTTTCTTCGCTTGGAATTTCGGTCAAGTAGCTATCTAGGAATGCTTGGGCTCGAAAGGCTTACACCAGGTGAATTTCTATGAAGAACTTTCATACTCATATTGTTCCTTTTGGTGTGATTTTTTTATCCAAAAATTTCCGTTTAGTTTGTATTTTTTTCAAATTAAATTTTCTTTTGGTATACGAAATGTGTGGGAGTATCTATATCGAAGCTTTTTAGATTGATGTCTTCATTCCTTGCAAAATATATTACTTGATGTATTTTTTTTATGCAATTCAAGGATGTTCTCCCTCTTTTCTTTTGTTAAGTACTAACCGTTTACATTTGTGAGTGTGAAGACTCGTTTGCATCACTAATTTTTTGTTCACTTGGAATTTCGGTCAAGTAGCTATCTAGGAAAGCTTGGGCTCGAAAGGCTTACACCAGGTGAATTTATATGAAGAACTTTCATACTCATATTGTTCCTTTTGATGTAACTTTTTTATCCAATAATTTCCGTGTAGTTTGTACTTTTTTCAAATGATTTTTTTTTTGGTACAGGAAATGTGTGGGAGTGTCTATATCGAAGCTTTTTAGATGTATGCCATCATTGCTTGCAAAATAAATTACTTGATGTATTTTTTTTAGGGAATTCAAGATTTTCTCCCTCTTTATTTTTGTTAAGTGCTAACCATTTACATTTATGAATGTGAAGACCACAATTCTCCATTGCTTACCTATTTTTTTTTTCGCTTGGAATTTCGGTCAAGTAGCTATCTAGGAATGCTTGGGCTCGAAAGGCTTACACGAGGTAAATTTCTATGAAGAACTTTCATACTCATATTGTTCCTTTTGATGTGATTTTTTTATCCAATAATTTCCGTGTAGTTTGTACTTTTTTCAAATTAAATTTTCTTTTAGTACAGGAAATGTGTGGGAGTGTCTAGATCGAAGCTTTTTAGATGGATGTCTTCATTGCATGCAAAATAAATTACTTGAGGTATTTTTTTTATGTAATTCAAGGATGTTCTCCCTCTTTTTTTTTTGTTAAGTGCTAACCATTTACATTTGTGAGTGTGAAGACCACAATTCTCCTTTGCTTACCTAATTTTTTCTTCGCTTGGAATTTCGGTCAAGTAGCTATATAGGAATGCTTGGGCTCGAAAGGCTTACACCAGGTAAATTTCTATGAAGAACTTTCATACTCATATTGTTCCTTTTGATGTGATTTTTTACCCAATAATTTCCGTGTAGTTTGTACTTTTTTCAAATTACATTTCTTTTGGTACACGAAATGTGTGGGAGTGTCTATATCGAAGCTTTTTAGATTGATGGCGTCATTGCATGCAAAATAAATTACTTGATGTATTATTTTTTATTGAATTCAAGAATGTTCTTCCTATTTTTTTTTTTGTTAAGTACTAACCATTTACATTTCTGAATGTGAAGACCACAATTCTCCTTTGCTTAACTAATTTTTTGGTCGCTTGGAATTTCGGTGGAGTAGCTATCTAGCAAAGCTTGGGCTGGAAAGGCTTACACCAGGTGAATTTCTATTAAGAACTTTCATAATCATATTATTCCTTCTGGAGTTATTTTTTGTCCAATAATTTCCTTGTAGTTTGTACTTTTTTCAAATTATATTTTTTTGTGGTAAAGGAAAGGTGTGGCAGTGGCTATATGATGGAAGCTTTTTAGATTGATGCAAATGATGGTGTGATTGCATGCAAAATAAATTACTCCATGTATTTTTTTATGCAATACAAGG
Organism: Salix caprea; assembly: GCA_964035475.1. Taxonomy (NCBI): domain Eukaryota; kingdom Viridiplantae; phylum Streptophyta; class Magnoliopsida; order Malpighiales; family Salicaceae; genus Salix; species Salix caprea. Next base: position 6,562,622 of record OZ037756.1, read on the forward strand.
ATGATCTCCCTCTGTTTTTTTGTTAAGTACTAACCATTTACATTTTTCAATGTGAATACCACAATTCTCCTTTGCTTAACTAATTTTTTATTCACTTGGAATTTCAATCACGTAGCTATCTAGCAAAGCTTGGGCTCGAATGGCTTACATCGGGTGAATTTCTATGAAGAACTTTCATACTCATATTGTTTCTTTTGGTGTGATTTTTTAATCCAATAATTTCCGTGTAGTTTGTACCTTTTTCAAATTACATTTCTTTTGGTTCACGAAATGTGTGGGAGTGGCTATATGATGGAAACTTTTTAGATTGATGGAAATGATGGCGTCATTACATGCAAAATAAATTACTTGATGTATTTTTTTTTTATGGAATTCAAGGATGTTCTCCCTTTTTTTTTGGTTAAGTACTAACCATTTACATTTTTGAATGTGAAGACCACAATTCTTCTTTGCTTAACTAATATTTTGTTCGCTTGGAATTTCGGTCAAGTAGCTATCTATGAAAGCTTGGTTTCGAAAGGCTTACACTAGGTGAATTTCTATGAAGAGCTTTCTTACTCATATTATTCCTTTAGGTGTTATTTTCTTATCCAATAATTTCCGTGTAGTTTTTACTTTTTTCAAATTACATTTCTTTTGGTACACGAAATGTGTGGGAGTGTCTATATCGAAGCTTTTTAGATTGATGTCGTCATTGCATGCAAAATAAATTACTTGGTGTAGTGTTTTTAATCGAATTCAAGCATGTTCTCCCTGTTTTTTTTGTTCACTACTAACCATTTACATTTCTGAATGTGAAGACCACAATTCTCGTTTGCTTAACTAATTTTTTTTCACCTAGAATTTCGGTCAAGTAGCTATCTACGAAAGCTTGGGCTCGAAAGATTTTCACTAGGTGAATTTTTATGAAGACCATTCATACTCTTATTGTTCCTTTTGATGTGATTTTTTTATCCAATAATTTCCGTGTAGTTTGTACTTTATTCAAATTACATTTCTTTTGCTACACAAAATGTGTGGGAGTGTCTATATCAAAGCTTTTTAGATTGATGTCGTCATTGTATGCAAAATAAATTACTTGGTGTAGTTTTTTTTTATCGATTTCAAGGATGTTCTTGCTGTTTTTTTTGTTAAGTACTAACCATTTGCATTTCTGAATGTGAAGACCACAATTCTACTTTGCTTAACAAATTTTTTGTTCCCTTGGAATTTCGGTCAAGTAGCTATCTACGAAAGCTTGGGCTCGAAAGATTTACACCAGGTGAATTTTTATGAAGACCTTTCATACTCTTATTGTTCCTTTTGATGTGATTTTTTTATCCAATAATTTCCGTGTAGTTTGTACTTTATTCAAATTACATTTCGTTTGCTACACAAAAAGTGTGGGAGTGTCTATATCAAAGCTTTTTAGATCGATGTCGTCATTGCATGCAAAATAAATTACTTGGTGTAGTTTTTTTTTATCGATTTCAAGGATGTTCTCCCTGTTTTTTTTGTTCAGTACTAACAATTTACATTTCTAAATGTAAAGACCACAATTCTCGTTTGCTTAACTATTTTTTTTTCGCTTGCAATTTCGGTCAAGTAGCTATCTACGAAAGCTTGGGCTCGAAAGATTTACACCAAGTGAATTTCTATGAAGAACATTCATAATCATATTTTTCCTTTTGATGTGATTATTTTATCCAATAATTTCCATGTAGTTTGTACTTTTTTCAAATTACATTTCTTTTGGTACACGAAATGTGTGGGAGTGTCTTTATTGAAGCGTTTTAGATTGATGTCGTCATTGCATGCAAAATAAATTACTTGGTGTATTTTTTTTTCTCGAATACAAGGATGTTCTCCCTCTTTCTTTTTTGTTAAGTACTAACCATTTACATTTATGAATGTGAAGACCACAATTCTCCTTGCATAACTACTTTTTTGTTCACTTGGAATTTCGGTCAAGTAGCTATCTAAGAAAGCTTGGGCTTGAAAGATTTACACCAGGTGAATTTCTATGAAGAATTTTCATACTCATATTTTTCCTTTTGATATGATTTTTTTATCCAATAATTTCCGTGTAGTTTGTACTTTATTCAAATTACATATCTTTTGCTACACAAAATGTGTGGGAGTGTCTATATCAAAGCTTTTTAGATTTACGTAGTCATTGCATGCAAAATAAATTACTTGGTGTAGTTTTTTTTATCAAATTCAAAGATGTTCTCCCTTTTTTTTTGTTCAGTAATAGCCATTTACATTTCTGAATGTGAAGACCACAATTCTCGTATGCTTAACTAATTTTTTTTTGCTTTCAATTTCGGTCAAGAAGCTATCTACGAAAGCTTGTGCTCTAAAGATTTACACCAGCTGAATTTCTATGAAGAACATTCATAATCATATTTTTCCTTTTGATGTGATTATTTTATCCAATAATTTCCATGTAGTTTGTACTTTTTTCAAATTACATTTCTTTTGGTACACAAAATGTGTGGGAGTGTTTTTATTGAAGCGTTTTATATTGATTTCGTCATTGCATGCAAAATAAATTACTTGGTGTATTTTTTTCTCAAATTCAAGGATATTCTCCCTCTTTCTTTTTTGTTAAGTACTAACCATTTACATTTCTGAATGTGAAGACCACAATTCTCCTTTGCTTAACTAATTTTTTGTTCACTTGGAATTTTGGTCAAGTAGCTATCTACAAAAGCTTGGGCTCGAAAGATTTACACCAGGTGAATTTTTATGAAGAACTTTCATACTCTTATTGTTCCTTTTGATGTTATTTTTTTATCCAATAATTTCCGTGTAGTTTGTACTTTTTTCAAATTACATTTCTTTTGCTTCACGAAATGTGTGGGAGTGTCTATATCCAAGCTATTTAGATGGATATCGTCATTGCATGCAAAATAAGTTATATGATGTGTTTTTTTATGGAATTCAAGGATGTTCTCCCAGTTTTTTTTTGTTAAGTACTAACCATTTACATTTCTGAATGTGAAGATCACAATTCTCCTTTGCTTAACTAATTTTTTGTTCAATTGGAATTTCGGTCAAGTAGCTATCTACGAAAGCTTGGGCTTGAAAGATTTACACCAGGTAAATTTTTATGAAGAACTTTCATACTCTTATTGTTCCTTTTGATGTTATTTTTTTATCCAATAATTTCCGTCTAGTTTGTACTTTTTTCAAATTACATTTCTTTTGCTATACGATATGTATGGGAGTGTCTATATCAAAGCTTTTTAGATTGATGTCGTCATTGCATGCAAAATAAATTACTTGGTGTATTTTTTTTCTCGAATTCAAGGATGTTCTCCCTCTTTTTTTTTTGTTCAGTACTAACCATTTATATTTCTGAATGTGAAGACCACAATTCTCGTTCGCTTAACTATTTTTTTTTTCGCTTGGAATTTCGGTCAAGTAGCTATCTACGAAAGCTTGGGCTCGAATGATTTACACCAGATGAATTTTTATGAAGAAATTTCATACTCATATTTTTCCTTTTGATGTGATTTTTTTATCCAATAATTTCCGTGTAGTTTGTAATTTTTTTAAATTACATTTCTTTTGGTACACGAAATGTGTGGGAGTGTCTATATCGAAGCTTTTTAGATTGATGTCGTCATTGCATGCTAAATAAATTAGATGATGTGTTTTTTTATGGAATTCAAGGATGTTCTCCCTCTTTTTTTTGTTAAGTACTAACCATTTGCATTTCTGAATGTGAAGACCACAATTCTACTTTGCTTAACAAATTTTTTGTTCCCTTGGAATTTCGGTCAAGTAGCTATCTACGAAAGCTTGGGCTCGAAAGATTTACACCAGGTGAATTTTTATGAAGACCTTTCATACTGTTATTGTTCCTTTTGATGTGATTTTTTTATCCAATAATTTCCGTGTAGTTTGTACTTTATTCAAATTACAAACTACACGAAATGTGTGGGAGTGTCTATATCAAAGCTTTTTAGATTGATGTCGTCATTGCATGTAAAATAAATTAATTGGTGTAGTTTTTTTTTATCGAATTCAAGGATGTTCTCCCTGTTTTTTTTGTTCAGTACTAAACATTTACATTTCTGAATGTGAAGACCACAATTCTCGTTTGCTTAACTAATTTTTTCTCTCTTGGAATATCGGTCAAGTAGCTATCTACGAAAGCTTGGGCTCAAAAGATTTACACCAGGTGAATTTCTATGAAGAACATTCATAGTCATATTTTTCCTTTTGATGTGATTTTTTTATACAATAATTTCTGTGTAGTTTGTACTTTTTTCAAATTACATTTCTTTTGGTACACGAAATGTGTGGGAGTGTCTTTATTGAAGCGTTTTAGATTGATGTCGTCATTGCATGCAAAATAAATTACATGATGTGTTTTTTTATGGAATTCAAGGATGTTCTCCCTCTTTTTTTTTGTGAAGTACTAACCATTTACATTTTTGAATGTGAAGACCACAATTCTTCTTTGCTTAACTAATTTTTGTTTGCTTGGAATTTCGGTCAAGTAGCTATCTACGAAAGCTTGGGCTCGTAAGGCTTACACTAGGTGAATTTCTATGAAGAGCTTTGTTACTCATATTGTTCCTTTAGGCGTGATTTTCTTATCCAATAATTTTCGTGTAGTTTGTACTTTTTTCAAATCACATATCTTTTGGTACACGAAATGTGTGGGAGTGTCTATATCGAAGGTTTTTAGATGGATATCTTCATTGCATGCAAAACAAATTACTTGATGTATTTTTTATGGAATTCAAGGATGTTCTCCCTCTATTTTTTTATTAAGTACTAACCATTTACATTTCTAAATGTGCAGACCACAATTTTCCTTTGCTTAACTAATTTTTTGTTCACTTGGAATTTCGGTCAAGTAGCTATCTAGGAAAGCTTGGGCTCAAAAGGGTTACACCAGGTGAATTTGTATGAAGAACTTTCACACTCATATTGTTCCTTTTGGTGTGATTTTCTTACCCAATAATTTCCGTGTAGTTTGTACTTTTTTCAAATTACATTTCTTTTGGTACACGAAATGTGTGGGAGTGTCTATATCGAAGCTTTTTAGATTGATGACGTCATTGCATGCAAAATAAATTACTTGATGTATTATTTTTTATGGAATTCAAGAATGTTCTCCCTCTTTTTTTTTTTGTTAAGTACTAACCATTTACATTTCTGAATGTGAAGACCACAATTCTCCTTTGCTTAACTAATTTTTTGGTGGCTTGGAATTTCGGTGGAGTAGCTATCCAACAAAGCTTGGGCTCGAAAGCCTTACACAAGGTGAATTTCTATTAAGAACTTTCATAATCATATTGTTCCTTTTGGAGTTATTTTTTGTCCAATAATTTCCGTGTAGTTTGTACTTTTTCAAATTATATTTTTTTTGGTAAAGGAAACGTGTGGCAATGGCTATATGATGGAAGCTTTTTAGATTGATGCAAATGATGGTGTGATTGCATGCAAAATAAATTACTCCATGTATTTTTTTATGCAATACAAGGATGATCTCCCTCTGTTTTTTTGTTAAGTACTAACCATTTACATTTTTCAATGTGAATACCACAATTCTCCTTTGCTTAACTAATTTTTTATTCACTTGGAATTTCAATCACGTAGCTATCTAGCAAAGCTTGGGCTCGAATGGCTTACATCGGGTGAATTTCTATGAAGAACTTTCATACTCATATTGTTCCTTTTGGTGTGATTTTTTAATCCAATAATTTCCGTGTAGTTTGTACCTTTTTCAAATTACATTTCTTTTGGTTCACGAAATGTGTGGGAGTGGCTATATGATGGAAACTTTTTAGATTGATGGAAATGATGGCGTCATTACATGCAAAATAAATTACTTGATGTATTTTTTTTTATGGAATTCAAGGATGTTCTCCCTTTTTTTTTGGTTAAGTACTAATCATTTACATTTCTGAATGTGAAGACCACAATTCTCCCTTGCTTAACTAATTTTTTGTTCGCTTGGACTTTCGGTCAAGTAGCTATCTAGGAAAGCATGGGCTCGAAAGGCTTACACGAAGTGAATATCTATGAGAACTTTCATACACATATTCTTCCTTCTGGAGTGATTTTTTGTCTAATAATTTCCGTGTAGTTTGTACTTTTTTCAAATTATATTTTTTTTGGTACAGGAAATGTGTGAGAGTGGTTACATAATGGAAGCTTTTTAGATTGATGCAACTGATGATGTGATTGCATGCAAAATAAATTACTTCATGTATTTTTTTTATGCAATTCAAGGATGATCACCCTCTTTTTTTATTGTTACATACTAACCATTTACATTTTTCAATGTGAAGACCACAATTCTCCTTTGCTTAACTAATTTGTTATTCACTTGGAATTTCGATCACATAGCTATCTAGCAAAGCATGGGCTCGTACGGCTTACACCAGGTGAATTTCTATGAAGAACTTTCATACTCATATTGTTCCTTTTGGTGTGATTTTTTTATCCAATAATTTCCCTGTAGTGTGTACTTTTTTCAAATTACATTTCTTTTGCTACACGATATGTGTGGGAGTGTCTATATCAAAGCTTTTTAGATTGATGTCGTCATTGCATGCAAAATAAATTACCTGGTGTAGTTTTTTTAATCGAATTCAAGCATGTTCTCCCTGTTTTTTTTTGTTCACTACTAACCATTTACATTTCTGAATGTGAAGTCCACAATTCTCATTTGCTTAACTAATTTTTTTTTCGCTTCGAATTTCGGTCAAGTAGCTATCTACGAAAGCTTGGGCTCGAAAGGTTTACCCCAAGTGAATTTTCATGAAAACCTTTCAAACTCTTATTGTTCCTTTTCATGTGTTTTTTTATCCAATAATTTCCGTGTAGTTTGTACTTTATTCAAATTACATTTCTTTTGCTACGCGAAATGTGTGGGAGTGTCTATATCAAAGCTTTTTAGATTGATGTCGTCATTGCATGAAAAATAAATTACTTGGTGTAGTTTTTTTTATCGAATTCAAGGATGTTCTCCCTGTTTTGTTTTGTTTAGTACTAACCATTTACATTTCTGAATGTGAAGACCACAATTCTCGTTTGCTTAACTAATTTTTTTTCTCTAGGAATGTCGGTCAACTAGCTATCTACGAAAGCTTGGGCTCAAAAGATTTACACCAGGTGAATTTCTATGAAGAACATTCATACTCATATTTTTCCTTTTGATGTGATTATTTTATACAATAATTTCCGTGTAGTTTGTACTTTTTTCAAATTACATTTCTTTTGGTACACGAAATGTGTGGGAGTGTCTTTAGTGAAGCGTTTTAGATTGATGTCGTCATTGCATGCAAAATAAATTACTTGGTGTATTTTTTTTCGAATTCAAGGATGTTCTCCCTCTTTTTTTTTGTTTTGTACTAACCATTTACATTTCTGAATGTGAAGACCACAATTCTCCTTTGCTTAACTAAATTTTTGTTCCTTTGGAATTTCGGTCAAGTAGTTATCAACGAAAGCTTGGGCTCGAAAGATTTACACCAGGTGAGTTTTTATGAAGACCTTTCATACTCTTATTGTTCCTTTTGATGTGATTTTTTTATCCAATAATTTCCGTGTAGTTTGTACTTTTTTCAAATTACATTTCTTTCGGTACACGAAATGTGTGGGAGTGTCTTTAGTGAAGCGTTTTAGATTGATGTTGTCAATGCATGCAAAATAAATTACTTGGTGTATTTTTTTTCTCGAATTCAAGGATGTTCTCCCTCTTTCTTTTTTGTTAAGTACTAACCATTTACATTTCTGAATGTGAAGATCACAATTCTCCTTTGCTTGACTAATTTTTTGTTCAATTGGAATTTTGGTCAAGTAGCTATCTACGAAAGCTTGGGCTCGAAAGATTTACACCAGGTGAATTTTTATGAAGAACTTGCATACTCTTATTGTTCCTTTTGATGTTATTTTTTTATCCAATAATTTCCATGTAGTTTGTACTTTTTTCAAATTACATTTATTTTGCTACACGAAATGTGTGGGAGTGTCTATATCGAAGCTCTTTAGATTGGTGTCGTCATTGCATGCAAAATAAAATATATGATGTGTTTTTTATGGAATTCAAGGATGTTCTCCCTGTTTTATTTCTTAAGTACTAACCATTTACATTTCTGAATGTTGAAGACCGCAATTCTCGTTTGCTTAACTAATTTTTTGTTCAAATGGAATTTCGGTCAAGTAGCTATCTACGAAAGCTTGGGCTCGGAAGGCTTACACTAGGTGAAATTTTATGAAGAACTTTCATACTCTTATTGTTCCTTTTGATGTTATTGTTTATCCAATAATTTATGTGTAGTTTTTACTTTTTTCAAATTACATTTCTTTTGGTACACGAAATGTTTGGGTGTCTTTATTGAAGCTTTTTAGATTGATGTCGTCATTGCAGCAAAATAAATTACATGCTGTGTTTTTTTATGGAATTCAAGGATGTTCTCCCTCTTTTTTTTTGTTAAGTACTAACCATTTACATTTCTGAATGTGAAGACCACAATTCTCGTTTGCTTAACTATTTTTTTTCGCTTCGAATTTCAGTCAAGTAGCTATCTACGAAAGCTTGGGCTCGAAAGATTTTCACCAGGTGAATTTTTATGAAGACCTTTCATACTCGTATTGTAACTTTTGATGTGATTTTTTTATCCAATAATTTCCGTGTAGTTTGTACTTTATTCAAATTACATTTCTTTTGCTACACGAAATGTGTGGGAGTGTCTATATCAAAGCTTTTTAGATTGATGTCGTCATTGCATGCAAAATAAATTACTTTGTGTAGTTTTTTTTATTGAATTCAAGGATGTTCTCCCTGTTTTTTTTTCCAGTACTAACCATTTACAGTTCTGAATGTGAAGACCACAATTCTCGTTTGCTTAACTAATTTTTTTTCACTTGGAATTTCGGTCAAGTAGCTATCTACAAAAGCTTGGGCTCGAAAGATTTACACCAGGTGAATTTTTATGAAGAACATTCATACTCATCTTTTTCCTTTTGATGTGATTATTTTATCCAATAATTTCCGTGTAGTTTGTACTTTTTTCAAATTACATTTCTTTTGGTACACGAAATGTGTGGGAGTGTCTTTATTGAAGCGTTTTAGATTGATGTCGTCATTGCATGCAAAATAAATTACTTGGTGTATTTTTTTTCTCAAATTCAAGGATGTTCTCCCTCGTTCTTTTTTGTTAAGTACTAACCATTTACATTTCTGAATGTGAAGATCACAATTCTCCTTTGCTTAACTAATTTTTTGTTCAATTGGAATTTCGGTCAAGTAGCTATCTACGAAAGCTTGGGCTCGAAAGATTTACACCAGGTAAATTTTTATGAAGAACTTTCATACTCTTATTGTTCCTTTTGATGTGATTTTTTTATCCAATAATTTCCGTCTAGTTTGTACTTTTTTCAAATTACATTTCTTTTGCTATACGATATGTATGGGAGTGTCTATATCAAAGCTTTTTAGATTGATGTCGTCATTGCATGCAAAATAACTTACTTGGTGTAGTTTTTTTTATCGAATTCAAGCATGTTCTCCCTGTTTTTTTTTCTTCACCACTAACCATTTACATTTCTGAATGTGAAGACCATAATTCTCGTTTGCTTAACTAATTTTTTTTCGCTTGGAATTTCGGTCAAGTAACTATCTACGAAAGCTTGGTCTCGAAAGATTTACACGAGGTGAATTTCACTGAAGAACATTCATACTAATATTTTTCCTTTTGATGTGATTATTTTATCCAATAATTTTCGTGTAGTTTGTACTTTTTTCAAATTACTAGGTGTATTTTTTTCTCGAATTCAAGGATGTTCTCCCTTTTTCTTTTTTGTTAAGTACTAACCATTTACATTTCTGAATGTGAAGACCGCAATTCTTGTTTGCTTAACTAATTTTTTGTTAACTTGGAATTTCTGTCAAGTAGCTATCTATGAAAGCTTGGGCTCGAAAGATTTACACCAGGTTAATTTTTATGAAGACCTTACATACTCTTATTGTTCCTTTTGATGTTATTGTTTATCCAATAATTTATGTGTAGTTTTTACTTTTTTCAAATTACATTTCTTTTGGTACATGAAATGTTTGGGTGTCTTTATCGAAGCTTTTTAGATTGATGTCGTCATTGCAGCAAAATAAATTACATGCTGTGTTTTTTTATAGAATTCAAGGATGTTCTCCCTCTTTTTTTTTTTTGTTAAGTACTAACCATTTACATTTCTGAATGTGAAGACCACAATTCTCCTTTGCTTAACTAATTTTTTGTTAACTTGGAATTTCGGTCAAATAGCTATCTACGAAAGCTTGGGCTCGAAAGATTTACACCAGGTAAATTTTTATGAAGACCTTTGATACTCCTATTGTTCCTTTTGATGTGATTTTTTTATCCAATAATTTCCGTGTAGTTTGTACTTTTTTCAAATTACATTTCTTTTGGTACACGAAATGTGTGGGAGTGTTTATATCGAAGCTTTTTAGATTGATGTCGTCATTGCATGCAAAATAAATTACATGATTTATTTTTTTAAGGAATTCAAGGATGTTCTCCCTCTTTTTTTTTGTTAAGTACTAACCTCTTACAATTCTGTATGTGAAGACCACAATTCTCCTTTGCTTAACGAATTTTTTGTACCCTTGGAATTTCGGTCAAGTAGCTATCTACGAAAGCTTGGGCTCGAAAGATTTACACCAGGTGAATTTCTATGAAGAACTTTCATACTCATATTTTTCCTTTTGATGTGATTTCTTTATCGAATAATTTCCGTGTAGTTTTTACTTTTTTCAAATGACATTTCTTTTGGTACACGAAATGTGTGGGAGTGTCTATATCAAAGCTTTTTAGATTGATGTCGTCATTGCATGCAAAATAAATTACATGCTGTGTTTTTTTATGGAATTCAAGGATGTTCTCCCTCTTGTTTTTGTTAAGTCCTAATCCTTTACATTTCGGAATGTGAAGACCCTAATTCTCGTTTGCTTAACTAATATTTTTTCGCTTGGAATTTCGGTCAAGTAGATATCTACGAAAGCTTGGGTTCGAAATATTTACACCAGGTGAATTTTTATGAAGAACTTTCATACTCATATTTTTCCTTTTGATGTGATTTTTTTATCCAATAATTTCCGTGTTGTTTGTACTTTTTTCAAATTACATTTATTTTGGTACACGAAATGTGTGGGAGTGTTTATATGAAAGCTTTTTAGATTGATGTCGTTATAGCATGCAAAATAAATTACATGATTTGTTTTTTTATGGAATTCAAGGATGTTTGCCCTCTTTTTTTTGTTAAGTCCTAACCCTTTACATTTCGGAATGTGAAGACCCCAATTCTCGTTTTCTTAACTAATATTTTTTCGCTTGGAATTTCGGTCAAGTAGCTATCTACGAAAGCTTGGGATCGAAAGATTTTCACCAGGTGAATTTTTATGAAGACCTTTCATACTCGTATTGTAACTTTTGATGTGATTTTTTTATCCAATAATTTCCGTGTAGTTTGTACTTTATTCAAATTACATTTCTTTTGCTACACGAAATGTGTGGGAGTGTCTATATCAAAGCTTTTTAGATTGATGTCGTCATTGCATGCAAAATAAATTACTTTGTGTAGTTTTTTTTATTGAATTCAAGGATGTTCTCCCTGTTTTTTTTTTCCAGTACTAACCATTTACAGTTCTGAATGTGAAGACCACAATTCTCGTTTGCTTAACTAATTTTTTTTCGCTTGGAATTTCGGTCAAGTAGCTATCTACAAAAGCTTGGGCTCGAAAGATTTACACCAGGTGAATTTTTATGAAGAACATTCATACTCATCTTTTTCCTTTTGATGTGATTATTTTATCCAATAATTTCCGTGTAGTTTGTACTTTTTTCAAATTACATTTCTTTTGGTACACGAAATGTGTGGGAGTGTCTTTATTGAAGAGTTTTAGATTGATGTCGTCATTGCATGCAAAATAAATTACTTGGTGTATTTTTTTTCTCAAATTCAAGGATGTTCTCCCTCGTTCTTTTTTGTTAAGTACTAACCATTTACATTTCTGAATGTGAAGATCACAATTCTCCTTTGCTTAACTAATTTTTTGTTCAATTGGAATTTCGGTCAAGTAGCTATCTACGAAAGCTTGGGCTCGAAAGATTTACACCAGGTAAATTTTTATGAAGACCTTTCATACTCTTATTGTTCCTTTTGATGTGATTTTTTTATCCAATAATTTCCGTGTAGTTTGTACTTTTTTCAAATTACATTTCTTTTGGTACACGAAATGTGTGGGAGTGTTTATATCGAAGCTTTTTAGATTGATGTCGTCATTGCATGCAAAATAAATTACATGATTTATTTTTTTAAGGAATTCAAGGATGTTCTCCCTCTTTTTTTTTGTGAAGTACTAACCTCTTACAATTCTGTATGTGAAGACCACAATTCTCCTTTGCTTAACGAATTTTTTGTACCCTTGGAATTTCGGTCAAGTAGCTATCTACGAAAGCTTGGGCTCGAAAGATTTACACCAGGTGAATTTCTATGAAGAACTTTCATACTCATATTTTTCCTTTTGATGTGATTTCTTTATCGAATAATTTCCGTGTAGTTTTTACTTTTTTCAAATGACATTTCTTTTGGTACACGAAATGTGTGGGAGTGTCTATATCAAAGCTTTTTAGATTGATGTCGTCATTGCATGCAAAATAAATTACATGCTGTGTTTTTTTATGGAATTCAAGGATGTTCTCCCTCTTGTTTTTGTTAAGTCCTAATCCTTTACATTTCGGAATGTGAAGACCCTAATTCTCGTTTGCTTAACTAATATTTTTTCGCTTGGAATTTCGGTCAAGTAGATATCTACGAAAGCTTGGGTTCGAAATATTTACACCAGGTGAATTTTTATGAAGAACTTTCATACTCATATTTTTCCTTTTGATGTGATTTTTTTATCCAATAATTTCCGTGTTGTTTGTACTTTTTTCAAATTACATTTATTTTGGTACACGAAATGTGTGGGAGTGTTTATATGAAAGCTTTTTAGATTGATGTCGTTATAGCATGCAAAATAAATTACATGATTTGTTTTTTTATGGAATTCAAGGATGTTTGCCCTCTTTTTTTTGTTAAGTCCTAACCCTTTACATTTCGGAATGTGAAGACCCCAATTCTCGTTTTCTTAACTAATATTTTTTCGCTTGGAATTTCGGTCAAGTAGCTATCTACGAAAGCTTGGGATCGAAAGATTTTCACCAGGTGAATTTTTATGAAGACCTTTCATACTCGTATTGTAACTTTTGATGTGATTTTTTTATCCAATAATTTCCGTGTAGTTTGTACTTTATTCAAATTACATTTCTTTTGCTACACGAAATGTGTGGGAGTGTCTATATCAAAGCTTTTTAGATTGATGTCGTCATTGCATGCAAAATAAATTACTTTGTGTAGTTTTTTTTATTGAATTCAAGGATGTTCTCCCTGTTTTTTTTTTCCAGTACTAACCATTTACAGTTCTGAATGTGAAGACCACAATTCTCGTTTGCTTAACTAATTTTTTTTCGCTTGGAATTTCGGTCAAGTAGCTATCTACAAAAGCTTGGGCTCGAAAGATTTACACCAGGTGAATTTTTATGAAGAACATTCATACTCATCTTTTTCCTTTTGATGTGATTATTTTATCCAATAATTTCCGTGTAGTTTGTACTTTTTTCAAATTACATTTCTTTTGGTACACGAAATGTGTGGGAGTGTCTTTATTGAAGAGTTTTAGATTGATGTCGTCATTGCATGCAAAATAAATTACTTGGTGTATTTTTTTTCTCAAATTCAAGGATGTTCTCCCTCGTTCTTTTTTGTTAAGTACTAACCATTTACATTTCTGAATGTGAAGATCACAATTCTCCTTTGCTTAACTAATTTTTTGTTCAATTGGAATTTCGGTCAAGTAGCTATCTACGAAAGCTTGGGCTCGAAAGATTTACACCAGGTAAATTTTTATGAAGACCTTTCATACTCTTATTGTTCCTTTTGATGTGATTTTTTTATCCAATAATTTCCGTGTAGTTTGTACTTTTTTCAAATTACATTTCTTTTGGTACACGAAATGTGTGGGAGTGTTTATATCGAAGCTTTTTAGATTGATGTCGTCATTGCATGCAAAATAAATTACATGATTTATTTTTTTAAGGAATTCAAGGATGTTCTCCCTCTTTTTTTTTGTGAAGTACTAACCTCTTACAATTCTGTATGTGAAGACCACAATTCTCCTTTGCTTAACGAATTTTTTGTACCCTTGGAATTTCGGTCAAGTAGCTATCTACGAAAGCTTGGGCTCGAAAGATTTACACCAGGTGAATTTCTATGAAGAACTTTCATACTCATATTTTTCCTTTTGATGTGATTTCTTTATCGAATAATTTCCGTGTAGTTTTTACTTTTTTCAAATGACATTTCTTTTGGTACACGAAATGTGTGGGAGTGTCTATATCAAAGCTTTTTAGATTGATGTCGTCATTGCATGCAAAATAAATTACATGCTGTGTTTTTTTATGGAATTCAAGGATGTTCTCCCTCTTGTTTTTGTTAAGTCCTAACCCTTTACATTTCGGAATGTGAAGACCCCAATTCTCGTTTGCTTAACTAATATTTTTTCGCTTGGAATTTCGGTCAAGTAGATATCTACGAAAGCTTGGGTTCGAAATATTTACACCAGGTGAATTTTTATGAAGAACTTTCATACTCATATTTTTCCTTTTGATGTGATTTTTTTATCCAATAATTTCCGTGTTGTTTGTACTTTTTTCAAATTACATTTATTTTGGTACACGAAATGTGTGGGAGTGTTTATATGAAAGCTTTTTAGATTGATGTCGTTATAGCATGCAAAATAAATTACATGATTTGTTTTTTTATGGAATTCAAGGATGTTTGCCCTCTTTTTTTTGTTAAGTCCTAACCCTTTACATTTCGGAATGTGAAGACCCCAATTCTCGTTTTCTTAACTAATATTTTTTCGCTTGGAATTTCGGTCAAGTAGCTATCTACGAAAGCTTGGGCTCGAAAGATTTTCACCAGGTGAATTTTTATGAAGACCTTTCATACTCGTATTGTAACTTTTGATGTGATTTTTTTATCCAATAATTTCCGTGTAGTTTGTACTTTATTCAAATTACATTTCTTTTGCTACACGAAATGTGTGGGAGTGTCTATATCAAAGCTTTTTAGATTGATGTCGTCATTGCATGCAAAATAAATTACTTTGTGTAGTTTTTTTTATTGAATTCAAGGATGTTCTCCCTGTTTTTTTTTTTCCAGTACTAACCATTTACAGATCTGAATGTGAAGACCACAATTCTCGTTTGCTTAACTAATTTTTTTTCGCTTGGAATTTCGGTCAAGTAGCTATCTACAAAAGCTTGGGCTCGAAAGATTTACACCAGGTGAATTTTTATGAAGAACATTCATACTCATCTTTTTCCTTTTGATGTGATTATTTTATCCAATAATTTCCGCGTAGTTTGTACTTTTTTCAAATTACATTTCTTTTGGTACACGAAATGTGTGGGAGTGTCTTTATTGAAGCGTTTTAGATTGATGTCGTCATTGCATGCAAAATAAATTACTTGGTGTATTTTTTTTCTCAAATTCAAGGATGTTCTCCCTCGTTCTTTTTTGTTAAGTACTAACCATTTACATTTCTGAATGTGAAGATCACAATTCTCCTTTGCTTAACTAATTTTTTGTTCAATTGGAATTTCGGTCAAGTAGCTATCTACGAAAGCTTGGGCTCGAAAGATTTACACCAGGTAAATTTTTATGAAGACCTTTCATACTCTTATTGTTCCTTTTGATGTGATTTTTTTATCCAATAATTTCCGTGTAGTTTGTACTTTTTTCAAATTACATTTCTTTTGGTACACGAAATGTGTGGGAGTGTTTATATCGAAGCTTTTTAGATTGATGTCGTCATTGCATGCAAAATAAATTACATGATTTATTTTTTTAAGGAATTCAAGGATGTTCTCCCTCTTTTTTTTTGTTAAGTACTAACCTCTTACAATTCTGTATGTGAAGACCACAATTCTCCTTTGCTTAACGAATTTTTTGTACCCTTGGAATTTCGGTCAAGTAGCTATCTACGAAAGCTTGGGCTCGAAAGATTTACACCAGGTGAATTTCTATGAAGAACTTTCATACTCATATTTTTCCTTTTGATGTGATTTCTTTATCGAATAATTTCCGTGTAGTTTTTACTTTTTTCAAATGACATTTCTTTTGGTACACGAAATGTGTGGGAGTGTCTATATCAAAGCTTTTTAGATTGATGTCGTCATTGCATGCAAAATAAATTACATGCTGTGTTTTTTTATGGAATTCAAGGATGTTCTCCCTCTTGTTTTTGTTAAGTCCTAACCCTTTACATTTCGGAATGTGAAGACCCCAATTCTCGTTTGCTTAACTAATATTTTTTCGCTTGGAATTTCGGTCAAGTAGATATCTACGAAAGCTTGGGTTCGAAATATTTACACCAGGTGAATTTTTATGAAGAACTTTCATACTCATATTTTTCCTTTTGATGTGATTTTTTTATCCAATAATTTCCGTGTTGTTTGTACTTTTTTCAAATTACATTTATTTTGGTACACGAAATGTGTGGGAGTGTTTATATGAAAGCTTTTTAGATTGATGTCGTTATAGCATGCAAAATAAATTACATGATTTGTTTTTTTATGGAATTCAAGGATGTTTGCCCTCTTTTTTTTGTTAAGTCCTAACCCTTTACATTTCGGAATGTGAAGACCCCAATTCTCGTTTTCTTAACTAATATTTTTTCGCTTGGAATTTCGGTCAAGTAGCTATCTACGAAAGCTTGGGCTCGAAATATTTACACCAGATGAATTTCTATGAAGAACTTTCATACTCATATTTTTCCTTTTGATGTGATTTTTTTATCCAATAATTTCCGTGTTGTTTGTACTTTTTTCAAATTACATTTCTTTTGGTACACGAAATGTGTGGGAGTGTTTATATCGAAGCTTTTTAGGTTGATGTCGTCATTGCATGCAAAATAAATTACATGATTAGTTTTTTTATGGAATTCAAGGATGTTCTCCCTCTTTTTTTTGTTAAGTCCTAACCCTATACATTTCTGAATGTGAAGACCACAATTCTCCTTTGCTTAACTAATTTTTTGTTCCCTTGGAATTTCGGTGAAGTAGCTATCTACGAAAGCTTGGGCTCGAAAGATTTACACCAGGTGAATTTTTATGAAGACCTTTCATACTCTTATTGTTCCTTTTGATGTGATTTTTTTATCCAATAATTTCCGTGTAGTTTGTACTTTTTTCAAATTACATTTCTTTTGGTACACGAAATGTGTGGGAGTGTTTATATCGAAGCTTTTTAGGTTGATGTCGTCATTGCATGCAAAATAAATTACATGATTAGTTTTTTTATGGAATTCAAGGATGTTCTCCCTCTTTTTTTTGTTAAGTCCTAACCCTATACATTTCTGAATGTGAAGACCACAATTCTCCTTTGCTTAACTAATTTTTTGTTCCCTTGGAATTTCGGTGAAGTAGCTATCTACGAAAGCTTGGGCTCGAAAGATTTACACCAGGTGAATTTTTATGAAGACCTTTCATACTCTTATTGTTCCTTTTGATGTGATTTTTTTATCCAATATTTTCCGTGTAGTTTGTACTTATTTTTAAATTACATTTCTTTTAGTACACGAAATGCGTGGGAGTGTCTATATCGAAGCTTTTTAGGTTGATGTCGTCATTGCATGCAAAATAAATTACATGCTTTATTTTTTTATGGAATTCAAGGATGTTCTCCCTCTTTCTTTTTTGCTAAGTGCTAACCATTTACAATTTTGAATGTTAAGACCACAATTCTCCTTTGCTTAACTAATTTTTTGTTCCCTTGGAATTTTGGTCAAGTAGCTATCTACGAAAGCTTGGGCTCAAAAGATTTACACCAGGTGAATTTCTATGAAGAATTTTCATACTCATATTTTTCCTTTTGATGTGATTTTTTTTCCAATAATTTCCGTGTAGTTTGTACTTTTTTCAAATTACATTTCTTTTGGTACATGAAATGTGTGGGAGTGTTTATATCGAAGCTTTTTAGATTGATGTCGTCATTGCATGCAAAATAAATTACATGATGTGTTTTTTAATGGAATTCAATGATGTTCTCCCTCTTTTTTTTGGTTAAGTACTAACCATTTGCATTTCTGAATGTGAAGACCACAATTCTCCTTTGCTTAACTAATTTTTTG
Source organism: Salix caprea (assembly GCA_964035475.1). Classification (NCBI taxonomy): domain Eukaryota; kingdom Viridiplantae; phylum Streptophyta; class Magnoliopsida; order Malpighiales; family Salicaceae; genus Salix; species Salix caprea. Next base: position 6,580,866 of record OZ037756.1, read on the forward strand.
TTCCCTTGGAATTTCGGTCAAGTAGATATCTACGAAAGCTTGGGTTCGAAATATTTACACCAGGTGAATTTTTATGAAGAACTTTCATAGTCATATTTTTCCTTTTGATGTGATTTTTTTATCCAATAATTTCCGTGTTGTTTGTACTTTTTTCAAATTACATTTATTTTGGTACACGAAATGTGTGGGAGTGTTTATATGAAAGCTTTTTAGATTGATGTCGTTATAGCATGCAAAATAAATTACATGATTTGTTTTTTTATGGAATTCAAGGATGTTTGCCCTCTTTTTTTTGTTAAGTCCTTACCCTTTACATTTCGGAATGTGAAGACCCCAATTCTCGTTTTCTTAACTAATATTTTTTCGCTTGGAATTTCGGTCAAGTAGCTATCTACGAAAGCTTGGGCTCGAAAGATTTTCACCAGGTGAATTTTTATGAAGACCTTTCATACTCGTATTGTAACTTTTGATGTGATTTTTTTATCCAATAATTTCCGTGTAGTTTGTACTTTATTCAAATTACATTTCTTTTGCTACACGAAATGTGTGGGAGTGTCTATATCAAAGCTTTTTAGATTGATGTCGTCATTGCATGCAAAATAAATTACTTTGTGTAGTTTTTTTTATTGAATTCAAGGATGTTCTCCCTGTTTTTTTTTTCCAGTACTAACCATTTACAGTTCTGAATGTGAAGACCACAATTCTCGTTTGCTTAACTAATTTTTTTTCGCTTGGAATTTCGGTCAAGTAGCTATGTACAAAAGCTTGGGCACGAAAGATTTACACCAGGTGAATTTTTATGAAGAACATTCATACTCATCTTTTTCCTTTTGATGTGATTATTTTATCCAATAATTTCCGTGTAGTTTGTACTTTTTTCAAATTACATTTCTTTTGGTACACGAAATGTGTGGGAGTGTCTTTATTGAAGCGTTTTAGATTGATGTCGTCATTGCATGCAAAATAAATTACTTGGTGTATTTTTTTTCTCAAATTCAAGGATGTTCTCCCTCGTTCTTTTTTGTTAAGTACTAACCATTTACATTTCTGAATGTGAAGATCACAATTCTCCTTTGCTTAACTAATTTTTTGTTCAATTGGAATTTCGGTCAAGTAGCTATCTACGAAAGCTTGGGCTCGAAAGATTTACACCAGGTAAATTTTTATGAAGACCTTTCATACTCTTATTGTTCCTTTTGATGTGATTTTTTTATCCAATAATTTCCGTGTAGTTTGTACTTTTTTCAAATTACATTTCTTTTGGTACACGAAATGTGTGGGAGTGTTTATATCGAAGCTTTTTAGATTGATGTCGTCATTGCATGCAAAATAAATTACATGATTTATTTTTTTAAGGAATTCAAGGATGTTCTCCCTCTTTTTTTTTGTTAAGTACTAACCTCTTACAATTCTGTATGTGAAGACCACAATTCTCCTTTGCTTAACGAATTTTTTGTACCCTTGGAATTTCGGTCAAGTAGCTATCTACGAAAGCTTGGGCTCGAAAGATTTACACCAGGTGAATTTCTATGAAGAACTTTCATACTCATATTTTTCCTTTTGATGTGATTTCTTTATCGAATAATTTCCGTGTAGTTTTTACTTTTTTCAAATGACATTTCTTTTGGTACACGAAATGTGTGGGAGTGTCTATATCAAAGCTTTTTAGATTGATGTCGTCATTGCATGCAAAATAAATTACATGCTGTGTTTTTTTATGGAATTCAAGGATGTTCTCCCTCTTGTTTTTGTTAAGTCCTAACCCTTTACATTTCGGAATGTGAAGACCCCAATTCTCGTTTGCTTAACTAATATTTTTTCGCTTGGAATTTCGGTCAAGTAGATATCTACGAAAGCTTGGGTTCGAAATATTTACACCAGGTGAATTTTTATGAAGAACTTTCATACTCATATTTTTCCTTTTGATGTGATTTTTTTATCCAATAATTTCCGTGTTGTTTGTACTTTTTTCAAATTACATTTATTTTGGTACACGAAATGTGTGGGAGTGTTTATATGAAAGCTTTTTAGATTGATGTCGTTATAGCATGCAAAATAAATTACATGATTTGTTTTTTTATGGAATTCAAGGATGTTTGCCCTCTTTTTTTTGTTAAGTCCTAACCCTTTACATTTCGGAATGTGAAGACCCCAATTCTCGTTTTCTTAACTAATATTTTTTCGCTTGGAATTTCGGTCAAGTAGCTATCTACGAAAGCTTGGGCTCGAAAGATTTTCACCAGGTGAATTTTTATGAAGACCTTTCATACTCGTATTGTAACTTTTGATGTGATTTTTTTATCCAATAATTTCCGTGTAGTTTGTACTTTATTCAAATTACATTTCTTTTGCTACACGAAATGTGTGGGAGTGTCTATATCAAAGCTTTTTAGATTGATGTCGTCATTGCATGCAAAATAAATTACTTTGTGTAGTTTTTTTTATTGAATTCAAGGATGTTCTCCCTGTTTTTTTTTTTCCAGTACTAACCATTTACAGATCTGAATGTGAAGACCACAATTCTCGTTTGCTTAACTAATTTTTTTTCGCTTGGAATTTCGGTCAAGTAGCTATCTACAAAAGCTTGGGCTCGAAAGATTTACACCAGGTGAATTTTTATGAAGAACATTCATACTCATCTTTTTCCTTTTGATGTGATTATTTTATCCAATAATTTCCGTGTAGTTTGTACTTTTTTCAAATTACATTTCTTTTGGTACACGAAATGTGTGGGAGTGTCTTTATTGAAGCGTTTTAGATTGATGTCGTCATTGCATGCAAAATAAATTACTTGGTGTATTTTTTTTCTCAAATTCAAGGATGTTCTCCCTCGTTCTTTTTTGTTAAGTACTAACCATTTACATTTCTGAATGTGAAGATCACAATTCTCCTTTGCTTAACTAATTTTTTGTTCAATTGGAATTTCGGTCAAGTAGCTATCTACGAAAGCTTGGGCTCGAAAGATTTACACCAGGTAAATTTTTATGAAGAACTTTCATACTCTTATTGTTCCTTTTGATGTGATTTTTTTATCCAATAATTTCCGTCTAGTTTGTACTTTTTTCAAATTACATTTATTTTGCTATACGATATGTATGGGAGTGTCTATATCAAAGCTTTTTAGATTGATGTCGTCATTGCATGCAAAATAACTTACTTGGTGTAGTTTTTTTTATCGAATTCAAGCATGTTCTCCCTGTTTTTTTTTCTTCACCACTAACCATTTACATTTCTGAATGTGAAGACCACAATTCTCGTTTGCTTAACTAATTTTTTTTCGCTTGGAATTTCGGTCAAGTAACTATCTACGAAAGCTTGGTCTCAAAAGATTTACACGAGGTGAATTTCACTGAAGAACATTCATACTAATATTTTTCCTTTTGATGTGATTATTTTATCCAATAATTTTCGTGTAGTTTGTACTTTTTTCAAATTACTAGGTGTATTTTTTTCTCGAATTCAAGGATGTTCTCCCTTTTTCTTTTTTGTTAAGTACTAACCATTTACATTTCTGAATGTGAAGACCGCAATTCTTGTTTGCTTAACTAATTTTTTGTTAACTTGGAATTTCTGTCAAGTAGCTATCTATGAAAGCTTGGGCTCGAAAGATTTACACCAGGTGAATTTTTATGAAGACCTTACATACTCTTATTGTTCCTTTTGATGTTATTGTTTATCCAATAATTTATGTGTAGTTTTTACTTTTTTCAAATTACATTTCTTTTGGTACATGAAATGTTTGGGTGTCTTTATCGAAGCTTTTTAGATTGATGTCGTCATTGCAGCAAAATAAATTACATGCTGTGTTTTTTTATAGAATTCAAGGATGTTCTCCCTCTTTTTTTTTTTGTTAAGTACTAACCATTTACATTTCTGAATGTGAAGACCACAATTCTCCTTTGCTTAACTAATTTTTTGTTAACTTGGAATTTCGGTCAAATAGCTATCTACGAAAGCTTGGGCTCGAAAGTTTTACACCAGGTGAATTTTTATGAAGACCTTTCATACTCTTATTGTTCCTTTTGATGTGATTTTTTTATCCAATAATTTCCGTGTAGTTTGTACTTTATTCAAATTACATTTCTTTTGCTACACAAAATGTGTGGGAGTGTCTATATCAAAGCTTTTTAGATTGATGTCGTCATTGCATGCAAAATAAATTACTTTGTGTAGTTTTTTTTATTGAATTCAAGGATGTTGTCCCTGTTTTTTTTTTCCAGTACTAACCATTTACATTTCTGAATGTGAAGACCACAATTCTCGTTTGCTTAACTAATTTTTTTTCGCTTGGAATTTCGGTCAAGTAGCTATCTACGAAAGCTTGGGCTCGAAAGATTTACACCAGGTGAATTTCTATGAAGAACATTCATACTCATATTTTTCCTTTTGATGTGATTATTTTATCCAATAATTTCCGTGTAGTTTGTACTTTTTTCAAATTACATTTCTTTTGGTACACGAAATGTGTGGGAGTGTCTTTATTGAAGCGTTTTAGATTGATGTCGTCATTGCATGCAAAATAAATTACTTGGTGTATTTTTTTTCTCAAATTCAAGGATGTTCTCCCTCGTTCTTTTTTGTTAAGTACTAACCATTTACATTTCTGAATGTGAAGATCACAATTCTCCTTTGCTTAACTAATTTTTTGTTCAATTGGAATTTCGGTCAAGTAGCTATCTACGAAAGCTTGGGCTCGAAAGATTTACACCAGGTAAATTTTTATGAAGAACTTTCATACTCTTATTGTTCCTTTTGATGTGATTTTTTTATCCAATAATTTCCGTATAGTTTGTACTTTTTTCAAATTACATTTCTTTTGCTATACGATATGTATGGGAGTGTCTATATCAAAGCTTTTTAGATTGATGTCGTCATTGCATGCAAAATAACTTACTTGGTGTAGTTTTTTTATCGAATTCAAGCATGTTCTCCCTGTTTTTTTTTCTTCACCACTAACCATTTACATTTCTGAATGTGAAGACCACAATTCTCGTTTGCTTAACTAATTTTTTTTCGCTTGGAATTTCAGTCAAGTAACTATCTACGAAAGCTTGGGCTCGAAAGATTTACACCAGGTGAATTTCTATGAAGAACATTCATACTCATATTTTTCCTTTTGATGTGATTATTTTATCCAATAATTTCCGTGTAGTTTGTACTTTTTTCAAATTATATTTCTTTTGGTACACGAAATGTGTGGGAGTGTCTTTATTGAAGCGTTTTAGATTGATGTCGTCATTGCATGCAAAATAAATTACTTGGTGTATTTTTTTTCTCAAATTCAAGGATGTTCTCCCTCGTTCTTTTTTGTTAAGTACTAACCATTTACATTTCTGAATGTGAAGATCACAATTCTCCTTTGCTTAACTAATTTTTTGTTCAATTGGAATTTCGGTCAAGTAGCTATCTACGAAAGCTTGGGCTCGAAAGATTTACACCAGGTAAATTTTTATGAAGAACTTTCATACTCTTATTGTTCCTTTTGATGTGATTTTTTTATCCAATAATTTCCGTCTAGTTTGTACTTTTTTCAAATTACATTTATTTTGCTATACGATATGTATGGGAGTGTCTATATCAAAGCTTTTTAGATTGATGTCGTCATTGCATGCAAAATAAATTACTTTGTGTAGTTTTTTTTATTGAATTCAAGGATGTTGTCCCTGTTTTTTTTTTCCAGTACTAACCATTTACATTTCTGAATGTGAAGACCACAATTCTCGTTTGCTTAACTAATTTTTTTTCGCTTGGAATTTCGGTCAATTAGCTATCTACGAAAGCTTGGGCTCGAAAGATTTACACCAGGTGAATTTCTATGAAGAACATTCATACTCATATTTTTCCTTTTGATGTGATTATTTTATCCAATAATTTCCGTGTAGTTTGTACTTTTTTCAAATTACATTTCTTTTGGTACACGAAATGTGTGGGAGTGTCTTTATTGAAGCGTTTTAGATTGATGTCGTCATTGCATGCAAAATAAATTACTTGGTGTATTTTTTTTCTCAAATTCAAGGATGTTCTCCCTCGTTCTTTTTTGTTAAGTACTAACCATTTACATTTCTGAATGTGAAGATCACAATTCTCCTTTGCTTAACTAATTTTTTGTTCAATTGGAATTTCGGTCAAGTAGCTATCTACGAAAGCTTGGGCTCGAAAGATTTACACCAGGTAAATTTTTATGAAGAACTTTCATACTCTTATTGTTCCTTTTGATGTGATTTTTTTATCCAATAATTTCCGTATAGTTTGTACTTTTTTCAAATTACATTTCTTTTGCTATACGATATGTATGGGAGTGTCTATATCAAAGCTTTTTAGATTGATGTCGTCATTGCATGCAAAATAACTTACTTGGTGTAGTTTTTTTATCGAATTCAAGCATGTTCTCCCTGTTTTTTTTTCTTCACCACTAACCATTTACATTTCTGAATGTGAAGACCACAATTCTCGTTTGCTTAACTAATTTTTTTTCGCTTGGAATTTCAGTCAAGTAACTATCTACGAAAGCTTGGGCTCGAAAGATTTACACCAGGTGAATTTCACTGAAGAACATTCATACTAATATTTTTCCTTTTGATGTGATTATTTTATCCAATAATTTTCGTGTAGTTTGTACTTTTTTCAAATTACATTTCTTTTGGTACACGAAATGTGTGGGAATGTCTTTATTGAAGCGTTTTAGATTGATGTCGTCATTGCATGCAAAATAAATTACTAGTTGTATTTTTTTTCTCGAATTCAAGGATGTTCTCCCTCTTTCTTTTTTGTTAAGTACTAACCATTTATATTTCTGAATGTGAAGACCGCAATTCTCGTTTGCTTAACTAATTTTTTGTTAACTTGGAATTTCTATCAAGTAGCTATCTATGAAAGCTTGGGCTCGAAAGATTTACACCAGGTGAATTTTTATGAAGACCTTACATACTCTTATTGTTCCTTTTGATGTTATTGTTTATCCAATAATTTATGAGTAGTTTTTACTTTTTTCAAATTACATTTCTTTTGGTACATGAAATGTTTGGGTGTCTTTATCGAAGCTTTTTAGATTGATGTCGTTATTGCAGCAAAATAAATTACATGCTGTGTTTTTTTATAGAATTCAAGGATGTTCTCCCTCTTTTTTTTTTTGTTAAGTACTAACCATTTACATTTCTGAATGTGAAGACCACAATTCTCCTTTGCTTAACTAATTTTTTGTTAACTTGGAATTTCGGTCAAATAGCTATCTACGAAAGCTTGGGCTCGAAAGATTTACACCAGGTAAATTTTTATGAAGACCTTTGATACTCTTATTGTTCCTTTTGATGTGATTTTTTTATCCAATAATTTCCGTGTAGTTTGTACTTTTTTCAAATTACATTTCTTTTGGTACACGAAATGTGTGGGAGTGTTTATATCGAAGCTTTTTAGATTGATGTCGTCATTGCATGCAAAATAAATTACATGATTTATTTTTTTAAGGAATTCAAGGATGTTCTCCCTCTTTTTTTTTGTTAAGTACTAACCTCTTACAATTCTGTATGTGAAGACCACAATTCTCCTTTGCTTAACGAATTTTTTGTACCCTTGGAATTTCGGTCAAGTAGCTATCTACGAAAGCTTGGGCTCGAAAGATTTACGCTAGGTGAATTTCTATGAAGAACTTTCATACTCATATTTTTCCTTTTGATGTGATTTCTTTATCGAATAATTTCCGTGTAGTTTTTACTTTTTTCAAATGACATTTCTTTTGGTACACGAAATGTGTGGGAGTGTCTATATCGAAGCTTTTTAGATTGATGTCGTCATTGCATGCAAAATAAATTACATGCTGTGTTTTTTTATGGAATTCAAGGATGTTCTCCCTCTTGTTTTTGTTAAGTCCTAACCCTTTACATTTCGGAATGTGAAGACCCCAATTCTCGTTTGCTTAACTAATATTTTTTCGCTTGGAATTTCGGTCAAGTAGATATCTACGAAAGCTTGGGTTCGAAATATTTACACCAGGTGAATTTTTATGAAGAACTTTCATACTCATATTTTTCCTTTTAATGTGATTTTTTTATCCAATAATTTCCGTGTTGTTTGTACTTTTTTCAAATTACATTTATTTTGGTACACGAAATGTGTGGGAGTGTTTATATGAAAGCTTTTTAGATTGATGTCGTTATAGCATGCAAAATAAATTACATGATTTGTTTTTTTATGGAATTCAAGGATGTTTGCCCTCTTTTTTTTGTTAAGTCCTAACCCTTTACATTTCGGAATGTGAAGACCCCAATTCTCGTTTTCTTAACTAATATTTTTTCGCTTGGAATTTCGGTCAAGTAGCTATCTACGAAAGCTTGGGCTCGAAATATTTACACCAGATGAATTTCTATGAAGAACTTTCATACTCATATTTTTCCTTTTGATGTGATTTTTTTATCCAATAATTTCCGTGTTGTTTGTACTTTTTTCAAATTACATTTCTTTTGGTACACGAAATGTGTGGGAGTGTTTATATCGAAGCTTTTTAGGTTGATGTCGTCATTGCATGCAAAATAAATTACATGATTAGTTTTTTTATGGAATTCAAGGATGTTCTCCCTCTTTTTTTTGTTAAGTCCTAACCCTATACATTTCTGAATGTGAAGACCACAATTCTCCTTTGCTTAACTAATTTTTTGTTCCCTTGGAATTTCGGTGAAGTAGCTATCTACGAAAGCTTGGGCTCGAAAGATTTACACCAGGTGAATTTTTATGAAGACCTTTCATACTCTTATTGTTCCTTTTGATGTGATTTTTTTATCCAATATTTTCCGTGTAGTTTGTACTTATTTTTAAATTACATTTCTTTTAGTACACGAAATGCGTGGGAGTGTCTATATCGAAGCTTTTTAGGTTGATGTCGTCATTGCATGCAAAATAAATTACATGCTTTATTTTTTTATGGAATTCAAGGATGTTCTCCCTCTTTCTTTTTTGCTAAGTGCTAACCATTTACAATTTTGAATGTTAAGACCACAATTCTCCTTTGCTTAACTAATTTTTTGTTCCCTTGGAATTTTGGTCAAGTAGCTATCTACGAAAGCTTGGGCTCAAAAGATTTACACCAGGTGAATTTCTATGAAGAATTTTCATACTCATATTTTTCCTTTTGATGTGATTTTTTTTCCAATAATTTCCGTGTAGTTTGTACTTTTTTCAAATTACATTTCTTTTGGTACATGAAATGTGTGGGAGTGTTTATATCGAAGCTTTTTAGATTGATGTCGTCATTGCATGCAAAATAAATTACATGATTTATTTTTTATGGAATTCAAGGATGTTCTCCCTCTTTTTTTGTTAAGTCCTAACCCTTTACATTTCGGAATGTGAAGACCACAATTCTCGTTTGCTTAACTAATTTTTTTTCGATTGTAATTTCGGTCAAGTAGCTATTTACGAAAGCTTGGGCTCGAAAGATTTACACCAGGTGAATTTCTATGAAGAACTTTCATATTCATATTTTTCCTTTTGATGTGATTTCTTTATCCAATAATTTCCGTGTAGTTTGTACTTTTTTCAAATAACATTTCTTTTGGTACACGAAATGTGTGGGAGTGTCTTTATTGAAGCGTTTTTGATTGATGTCGTCATTGCAAGCAAAATAAATTACTTGGTGTATTTTTTTTCTCGAATTCAAGGATGTTCTCCCTCTTTTTTTTTGTTCAGTACTAACCATTTACATTTCTGAATGTGAATACCACAATTCTCGTTTGCTTAACTAATTTTTTTTTGCGCTTGGAATTTCGGTCAAGTCGTTATCTACGAAATCTTGGGCTCGAAAGATTTACACCAGGTGAAATTTTATGAAGACCTTTCATACTCTTATTGTTCCTTTTGATGTGATTTTTTATCCAATATTTTTTGTGTAGTTTGTACTTTTTTTCAATTACATTTCTTTTAGTACATGAAATGTGTGGAAGTGTCTGTATCGAAGCTTTTTAGATTGATGTCGTCATTGCATGCAAAATAAATTACATGATATGTTTTTTTTCTGGAATTCAAGGATGTTCTCCCTCTTTTTTTTTTGTTAAGTACTAACCAATTGCATTTCTGAATGTGAAGACCACAATTCTCCTTTGCTTAACTAATTTTTTGTTCCCTTGGAATTTCGGTCAAGTAGCTATCTACGAAAGCTTGGGCTCGAAAGATTTACATCAGGTGAATTTTTATGAAGACCTTTCATACTCTTATTGTTCCTTTTGATGTGATTTTTTTATCCAGTAATTTCCTTGTAGTTTGTATTTTATTCAAATTACATTTCTTTTGCTACACCAAATGTGTGGGAGTGTCTATATCAAAGCTTTTTAGATTGATGTCCTCATTGCATGCAAAATAAATTACTTTGTGTAGTTTTTTTTATTGAATTCAAGGATGTTCTCCCTGTTTTTTTTGGTTCAGTACTAACCATTTACATTTCTAAATGTGAAGACGACAATTCTCGTTTGCTTAACTAATTTTTTTTCGCTTGGAATTTCGGTCACGTAGCTATCTACGAAAGCTTGGGCTCGAAAGATTTACACCAAGTGAATTTCTATGAAGAACTTTCATACTCATATTTTTCCTTTTGATGTGATTTCTTTATCCAATAATTTCCGTGTAGTTTGTACTTTTTTCAAATGACATTTCTTTTGGTACATGAAATGTGTGGGAGTGTCTATATCGAAGCTTTTTAGATTGATGTCGTCATTGCATGCAAAATAAATTACATGATGTGTTTTTTAATGGAATTCAATGATGTTCTCCCTCTTTTTTTTGGTTAAGTACTAACCATTTGCATTTCTGAATGTGAAGACCACAATTCTCCTTTGCTTAACTAATTTTTTGTTCCCTTGGAATTTCGGTCAAGTAGCTATCTACGAAAGCTTGGGCTCGAAAGATTTACACCAGGTGAATTTTTTATGAAGACCTTACATACTCTTATTGTTCCTTTTGATGTGATTTTTTTATCCAATAATTTTCGTGTAGTTTGTACTTTTTTCAAATTACATTTCTTTTGCTACACGAAATGTGTGGGAGCGTCTATATCAAAGCTTTTTATATTGTTGTCGTCATTGCATGCAAAATAAATTACTTGGTGAAGTTTTTTTTATCGAATTCAAACATGTACTCCCTGTTTTTTTTGTTCAGTACTAACCATTTACATTTCTGAATGTGAAGACCACAATTCTCCTTTGCTTAACTAATTTTTTTTCACTTGGAATTTCGGTGAAGTAACTATCTACGAAAGCTTGGGCTCGAAATATTTACACCAGGTGAATTTCTATGAAGAACTTTCATACTCATATTTTTCCTTTGATGTGATTTTTTTATCCAATAATTTCCGTGTTGTTTGTACTTTTTTCAAATTACATTTATTTTGGTACACGAAATGTGTGGGAGTGTTTATATGAAAGCTTTTTAGATTGATGTCGTTATAGCATGCAAAATAAATTACATGATTTGTTTTTTTATGGAATTCAAGGATGTTTGCCCTCTTTTTTTTGTTAAGTCCTAACCCTTTACATTTCGGAATGTGAAGACCCCAATTCTCGTTTTCTTAACTAATATTTTTTCGCTTGGAATTTCGGTCAAGTAGCTATCTACGAAAGCTTGGGCTCGAAAGATTTTCACCAGGTGAATTTTTATGAAGACCTTTCATACTCGTATTGTAACTTTTGACGTGATTTTTTTATCCAATAATTTCCGTGTAGTTTGTACTTTATTCAAATTACATTTCTTTTGCTACACAAAATGTGTGGGAGTGTCTATATCAAAGCTTTTTAGATTGATGTCGTCATTGCATGCAAAATAAATTACTTTGTGTAGTTTTTTTTATTGAATTCAAGGATGTTGTCCCTGTTTTTTTTTTCCAGTACTAACCATTTACATTTCTGAATGTGAAGACCACAATTCTCGTTTGCTTAACTAATTTTTTTTCGCTTGGAATTTCGGTCAAGTAGCTATCTACGAAAGCTTGGGCTCGAAAGATTTACACCAGGTGAATTTCTATGAAGAACATTCATACTCATATTTTTCCTTTTGATGTGATTATTTTATCCAATAATTTCCGTGTAGTTTGTACTTTTTTCAAATTACATTTCTTTTGGTACACGAAATGTGTGGGAGTGTCTTTATTGAAGCGTTTTAGATTGATGTCGTCATTGCATGCAAAATAAATTACTTGGTGTATTTTTTTTCTCAAATTCAAGGATGTTCTCCCTCGTTCTTTTTTGTTAAGTACTAACCATTTACATTTCTGAATGTGAAGATCACAATTCTCCTTTGCTTAACTAATTTTTTGTTCAATTGGAATTTCGGTCAAGTAGCTATCTACGAAAGCTTGGGCTCGAAAGATTTACACCAGGTAAATTTTTATGAAGAACTTTCATACTCTTATTGTTCCTTTTGATGTGATTTTTTTATCCAATAATTTCCGTATAGTTTGTACTTTTTTCAAATTACATTTCTTTTGCTATACGATATGTATGGGAGTGTCTATATCAAAGCTTTTTAGATTGATGTCGTCATTGCATGCAAAATAACTTACTTGGTGTAGTTTTTTTATCGAATTCAAGCATGTTCTCCCTGTTTTTTTTTCTTCACCACTAACCATTTACATTTCTGAATGTGAAGACCACAATTCTCGTTTGCTTAACTAATTTTTTTTCGCTTGGAATTTCAGTCAAGTAACTATCTACGAAAGCTTGGGCTCGAAAGATTTACACCAGGTGAATTTCACTGAAGAACATTCATACTAATATTTTTCCTTTTGATGTGATTATTTTATCCAATAATTTTCGTGTAGTTTGTACTTTTTTCAAATTACATTTCTTTTGGTACACGAAATGTGTGGGAATGTCTTTATTGAAGCGTTTTAGATTGATGTCGTCATTGCATGCAAAATAAATTACTAGTTGTATTTTTTTTCTCGAATTCAAGGATGTTCTCCCTCTTTCTTTTTTGTTAAGTACTAACCATTTATATTTCTGAATGTGAAGACCGCAATTCTCGTTTGCTTAACTAATTTTTTGTTAACTTGGAATTTCTATCAAGTAGCTATCTATGAAAGCTTGGGCTCGAAAGATTTACACCAGGTGAATTTTTATGAAGACCTTACATACTCTTATTGTTCCTTTTGATGTTATTGTTTATCCAATAATTTATGAGTAGTTTTTACTTTTTTCAAATTACATTTCTTTTGGTACATGAAATGTTTGGGTGTCTTTATCGAAGCTTTTTAGATTGATGTCGTTATTGCAGCAAAATAAATTACATGCTGTGTTTTTTTATAGAATTCAAGGATGTTCTCCCTCTTTTTTTTTTTGTTAAGTACTAACCATTTACATTTCTGAATGTGAAGACCACAATTCTCCTTTGCTTAACTAATTTTTTGTTAACTTGGAATTTCGGTCAAATAGCTATCTACGAAAGCTTGGGCTCGAAAGATTTACACCAGGAAATTTTTATGAAGACCTTTGATACTCTTATTGTTCCTTTTGATGTGATTTTTTTATCCAATAATTTCCGTGTAGTTTGTACTTTTTTCAAATTACATTTCTTTTGGTACACGAAATGTGTGGGAGTGTTTATATCGAAGCTTTTTAGATTGATGTCGTCATTGCATGCAAAATAAATTACATGATTTATTTTTTTAAGGAATTCAAGGATGTTCTCCCTCTTTTTTTTTGTTAAGTACTAACCTCTTACAATTCTGTATGTGAAGACCACAATTCTCCTTTGCTTAACGAATTTTTTGTACCCTTGGAATTTCGGTCAAGTAGCTATCTACGAAAGCTTGGGCTCGAAAGATTTACGCTAGGTGAATTTCTATGAAGAACTTTCATACTCATATTTTTCCTTTTGATGTGATTTCTTTATCGAATAATTTCCGTGTAGTTTTTACTTTTTTCAAATGACATTTCTTTTGGTACACGAAATGTGTGGGAGTGTCTATATCGAAGCTTTTTAGATTGATGTCGTCATTGCATGCAAAATAAATTACATGCTGTGTTTTTTTATGGAATTCAAGGATGTTCTCCCTCTTGTTTTTGTTAAGTCCTAACCCTTTACATTTCGGAATGTGAAGACCCCAATTCTCGTTTGCTTAACTAATATTTTTTCGCTTGGAATTTCGGTCAAGTAGATATCTACGAAAGCTTGGGTTCGAAATATTTACACCAGGTGAATTTTTATGAAGAACTTTCATACTCATATTTTTCCTTTTAATGTGATTTTTTTATCCAATAATTTCCGTGTTGTTTGTACTTTTTTCAAATTACATTTATTTTGGTACACGAAATGTGTGGGAGTGTTTATATGAAAGCTTTTTAGATTGATGTCGTTATAGCATGCAAAATAAATTACATGATTTGTTTTTTTATGGAATTCAAGGATGTTTGCCCTCTTTTTTTTGTTAAGTCCTAACCCTTTACATTTCGGAATGTGAAGACCCCAATTCTCGTTTTCTTAACTAATATTTTTTCGCTTGGAATTTCGGTCAAGTAGCTATCTACGAAAGCTTGGGCTCGAAATATTTACACCAGATGAATTTCTATGAAGAACTTTCATACTCATATTTTTCCTTTTGATGTGATTTTTTTATCCAATAATTTCCGTGTTGTTTGTACTTTTTTCAAATTACATTTCTTTTGGTACACGAAATGTGTGGGAGTGTTTATATCGAAGCTTTTTAGGTTGATGTCGTCATTGCATGCAAAATAAATTACATGATTAGTTTTTTTATGGAATTCAAGGATGTTCTCCCTCTTTTTTTTGTTAAGTCCTAACCCTATACATTTCTGAATGTGAAGACCACAATTCTCCTTTGCTTAACTAATTTTTTGTTCCCTTGGAATTTCGGTGAAGTAGCTATCTACGAAAGCTTGGGCTCGAAAGATTTACACCAGGTGAATTTTTATGAAGACCTTTCATACTCTTATTGTTCCTTTTGATGTGATTTTTTTATCCAATATTTTCCGTGTAGTTTGTACTTATTTTTAAATTACATTTCTTTTAGTACACGAAATGCGTGGGAGTGTCTATATCGAAGCTTTTTAGGTTGATGTCGTCATTGCATGCAAAATAAATTACATGCTTTATTTTTTTATGGAATTCAAGGATGTTCTCCCTCTTTCTTTTTTGCTAAGTGCTAACCATTTACAATTTTGAATGTTAAGACCACAATTCTCCTTTGCTTAACTAATTTTTTGTTCCCTTGGAATTTTGGTCAAGTAGCTATCTACGAAAGCTTGGGCTCAAAAGATTTACACCAGGTGAATTTCTATGAAGAATTTTCATACTCATATTTTTCCTTTTGATGTGATTTTTTTTCCAATAATTTCCGTGTAGTTTGTACTTTTTTCAAATTACATTTCTTTTGGTACATGAAATGTGTGGGAGTGTTTATATCGAAGCTTTTTAGATTGATGTCGTCATTGCATGCAAAATAAATTACATGATTTATTTTTTATGGAATTCAAGGATGTTCTCCCTCTTTTTTTGTTAAGTCCTAACCCTTTACATTTCGGAATGTGAAGACCACAATTCTCGTTTGCTTAACTAATTTTTTTTCGATTGTAATTTCGGTCAAGTAGCTATTTACGAAAGCTTGGGCTCGAAAGATTTACACCAGGTGAATTTCTATGAAGAACTTTCATATTCATATTTTTCCTTTTGATGTGATTTCTTTATCCAATAATTTCCGTGTAGTTTGTACTTTTTTCAAATAACATTTCTTTTGGTACACGAAATGTGTGGGAGTGTCTTTATTGAAGCGTTTTTGATTGATGTCGTCATTGCAAGCAAAATAAATTACTTGGTGTATTTTTTTTCTCGAATTCAAGGATGTTCTCCCTCTTTTTTTTTGTTCAGTACTAACCATTTACATTTCTGAATGTGAATACCACAATACTCGTTTGCTTAACTAATTTTTTTTTGCGCTTGGAATTTCGGTCAAGTCGTTATCTACGAAATCTTGGGCTCGAAAGATTTACACCAGGTGAAATTTTATGAAGACCTTTCATACTCTTATTGTTCCTTTTGATGTGATTTTTTTATCCAATATTTTTTGTGTAGTTTGTACTTTTTTTCAATTACATTTCTTTTAGTACATGAAATGTGTGGAAGTGTCTGTATCGAAGCTTTTTAGATTGATGTCGTCATTGCATGCAAAATAAATTACATGATATGTTTTTTTTCTGGAATTCAAGGATGTTCTCCCTCTTTTTTTTTTGTTAAGTACTAACCAATTGCATTTCTGAATGTGAAGACCACAATTCTCCTTTGCTTAACTAATTTTTTGTTCCCTTGGAATTTCGGTCAAGTAGCTATCTACGAAAGCTTGGGCTCGAAAGATTTACATCAGGTGAATTTTTATGAAGACCTTTCATACTCTTATTGTTCCTTTTGATGTGATTTTTTTATCCAGTAATTTCCTTGTAGTTTGTATTTTATTCAAATTACATTTCTTTTGCTACACCAAATGTGTGGGAGTGTCTATATCAAAGCTTTTTAGATTGATGTCCTCATTGCATGCAAAATAAATTACTTTGTGTAGTTTTTTTTATTGAATTCAAGGATGTTCTCCCTGTTTTTTTTGGTTCAGTACTAACCATTTACATTTCTAAATGTGAAGACGACAATTCTCGTTTGCTTAACTAATTTTTTTTCGCTTGGAATTTCGGTCACGTAGCTATCTACGAAAGCTTGGGCTCGAAAGATTTACACCAAGTGAATTTCTATGAAGAACTTTCATACTCATATTTTTCCTTTTGATGTGATTTCTTTATCCAATAATTTCCGTGTAGTTTGTACTTTTTTCAAATGACATTTCTTTTGGTACATGAAATGTGTGGGAGTGTCTATATCGAAGCTTTTTAGATTGATGTCGTCATTGCATGCAAAATAAATTACATGATGTGTTTTTTAATGGAATTCAATGATGTTCTCCCTCTTTTTTTTGGTTAAGTACTAACCATTTGCATTTCTGAATGTGAAGACCACAATTCTCCTTTGCTTAACTAATTTTTTGTTCCCTTGGAATTTCGGTCAAGTAGCTATCTACGAAAGCTTGGGCTCGAAAGATTTACACCAGGTGAATTTTTTATGAAGACCTTACATACTCTTATTGTTCCTTTTGATGTGATTTTTTTATCCAATAATTTTCGTGTAGTTTGTACTTTTTTCAAATTACATTTCTTTTGCTACACGAAATGTGTGGGAGCGTCTATATCAAAGCTTTTTATATTGTTGTCGTCATTGCATGCAAAATAAATTACTTGGTGAAGTTTTTTTTATCGAATTCAAACATGTACTCCCTGTTTTTTTTGTTCAGTACTAACCATTTACATTTCTGAATGTGAAGACCACAATTCTCCTTTGCTTAACTAATTTTTTTTCACTTGGAATTTCGGTGAAGTAACTATCTACGAAAGCTTGGGCTCGAAATATTTACACCAGGTGAATTTCTATGAAGAACTTTCATACTCATATTTTTCCTTTGATGTGATTTTTTTATCCAATAATTTCCGTGTAGTTTGTACTTTTTTCAAATTACATTTCTTTTGGTACACGAAATGTGTGGGAGTGTCTTTATTGAAGAGTTTTAGATTGATGTCGTCATTCCATGCAAAATAAATTACTTGGTGTATTTTTTTTCTCGAATTCAAGGATGTTCTCCCTCTTTTTTTTCTTACCTACTAAACATTTACATTTCTGAATGTGATGACCACAATTCTCGTTTGCTTAACTAATTTTTTGTTCCCTTGGTATTTCGGTCAAGTAGCTATCTACGAAAGCTTGGGCTCGGAAGGCTTACACCAGGTGAATTTTTATGAAGAACTTTCATACTCATATTGTTCCTTTTGAAGTTATTGTTTATCCAATAATTTCTGTGTAGTTTTTACTTTTTTCAAATTACATTTCTTTTGGTGCACGAAATGTGTGGGAGTGTCTATATCGAGGCGTTTTTGATAGATGTCTTCATTGCATGCAAAATAAATTACTTGATGTATTTTTTTATGGAATTCAAGGATGTTCTCCCTCTTTATTTTTGTTAAGTGCTAACCATTTACGTTTATGAATGTGAAGACCACAATTATCCTTTGCTTACCTAAATTTTTCTTCGCTTGGAATTTCAGTCAAGTAGCTATCTAGGAATGCTTAGGCTCGAAAGGCTTACACCAGGTGAATTTTTATGAAGAACTTTCATACTCATATTGTTCCTTCTGGTGTGATTTTTTTATCAAAAAATGTCCATGTAGTTTGTAGTTTTTTCAAATTACATTTCTTTTGGTACACGAAATGTGTGGGAGTGTCTTTATGGAAGCGTTTTAAATTGATGTCGTCATTGCATGCAAAATAAATTACATGATGTGTTTTTTTATGGAATTCAAGGATGTTCTCCCTCTTTTTTTTGTGAAGTACTAACCATTTACATTTCTGAATGTGATGACCACAATTCTCTTGTGCTTAACTAATTTTTTGTTCCCTTGGTATTTCGGTCAAGTAGCTATCTATGAAAGCTTGGGCTCGAAAGATTTACACCAGGTGAATTTTTATGAAGACCTTTCATACTCTTATTGTTCCTTTTGATGTGATTTTTTTTATCCATTAACTTCCATGTAGTGTGTACTTTTTTCAAATTACATTTCTTTTGCTACACGATATGTTTGGGAGTGTCTATATCAAAGCTTTTTAGATTGATGTCGTCATTGCATGCAAAATAAATTACTTGGTGTAGTTTTTTTAATCGAATTCAAGCATGTTCTCCCTGTTTTTTTTGTTCACTACTAACCATTTACATTTTTGAATGTGAAGACCACAATTCTCGTTTGCTTAACTATTTTTTTTTCGCTTCGAATTTCGGTCAAGTAGCTATCTACGAAAGCTTGGGCTCGAAAGATTTTCACCAGGTGAATTTTTATGAAGACCTTTCATACTCGTATTGTAACTTTTGACGTGATTTTTTTATCCAATAATTTCCGTGTAGTTTGTACTTTATTCAAATTACATTTCTTTTGCTACACAAAATGTGTGGGAGTGTCTATATCAAAGCTTTTTAGATTGATGTCGTCATTGCATGCAAAATAAATTACTTTGTGTAGTTTTTTTTATTGAATTCAAGGATGTTGTCCCTGTTTTTTTTTTTCCAGTACTAACCATTTACATTTCTGAATGTGAAGACCACAATTCTCGTTTGCTTAACTAATTTTTTTTCGCTTGGAATTTCGGTCAAGTAGCTATCTACGAAAGCTTGGGCTCGAAAGATTTACACCAGGTGAATTTCTATGAAGAACATTCATACTCATATTTTTCCTTTTGATGTGATTATTTTATCCAATAATTTCCGTGTAGTTTGTACTTTTTTCAAATTACATTTCTTTTGGTACACGAAATGTGTGGGAGTGTCTTTATTGAAGCGTTTTAGATTGATGTCGTCATTGCATGCAAAATAAATTACTTGGTGTATTTTTTTTCTCAAATTCAAGGATGTTCTCCCTCGTTCTTTTTTGTTAAGTACTAACCATTTACATTTCTGAATGTGAAGATCACAATTCTCCTTTGCTTAACTAATTTTTTGTTCAATTGGAATTTCGGTCAAGTAGCTATCTACGAAAGCTTGGGCTCGAAAGATTTACACCAGGTAAATTTTTATGAAGAACTTTCATACTCTTATTGTTCCTTTTGATGTGATTTTTTTATCCAATAATTTCCGTATAGTTTGTACTTTTTTCAAATTACATTTCTTTTGCTATACGATACGTATGGGAGTGTCTATATCAAAGCTTTTTAGATTGATGTCGTCATTGCATGCAAAATAACTTACTTGGTGTAGTTTTTTTATCGAATTCAAGCATGTTCTCCCTGTTTTTTTTTCTTCACCACTAACCATTTACATTTCTGAATGTGAAGACCACAATTCTCGTTTGCTTAACTATTTTTTTTTCGCTTCGAATTTCGGTCAAGTAGCTATCTACGAAAGCTTGGGCTCGAAAGATTTTCACCAGGTGAATTTTTATGAAGACCTTTCATACTCGTATTGTAACTTTTGACGTGATTTTTTTATCCAATAATTTCCGTGTAGTTTGTACTTTATTCAAATTACATTTCTTTTGCTACACAAAATGTGTGGGAGTGTCTATATCAAAGCTTTTTAGATTGATGTCGTCATTGCATGCAAAATAAATTACTTTGTGTAGTTTTTTTTATTGAATTCAAGGATGTTGTCCCTGTTTTTTTTTTCCAGTACTAACCATTTACATTTCTGAATGTGAAGACCACAATTCTCGTTTGCTTAACTAATTTTTTTTCGCTTGGAATTTCAGTCAAGTAACTATCTACGAAAGCTTGGGCTCGAAAGATTTACACCAGGTGAATTTCACTGAAGAACATTCATACTAATATTTTTCCTTTTGATGTGATTATTTTATCCAATAATTTTCGTGTAGTTTGTACTTTTTTCAAATTACATTTCTTTTGGTACACGAAATGTGTGGGAATGTCTTTATTGAAGCGTTTTAGATTGATGTCGTCATTGCATGCAAAATAAATTACTAGTTGTATTTTTTTTCTCGAATTCAAGGATGTTCTCCCTCTTTCTTTTTTGTTAAGTACTAACCATTTATATTTCTGAATGTGAAGACCGCAATTCTCGTTTGCTTAACTAATTTTTTGTTAACTTGGAATTTCTATCAAGTAGCTATCTATGAAAGCTTGGGCTCGAAAGATTTACACCAGGTGAATTTTTATGAAGACCTTACATACTCTTATTGTTCCTTTTGATGTTATTGTTTATCCAATAATTTATGAGTAGTTTTTACTTTTTTCAAATTACATTTCTTTTGGTACATGAAATGTTTGGGTGTCTTTATCGAAGCTTTTTAGATTGATGTCGTTATTGCAGCAAAATAAATTACATGCTGTGTTTTTTTATAGAATTCAAGGATGTTCTCCCTCTTTTTTTTTTTGTTAAGTACTAACCATTTACATTTCTGAATGTGAAGACCACAATTCTCCTTTGCTTAACTAATTTTTTGTTAACTTGGAATTTCGGTCAAATAGCTATCTACGAAAGCTTGGGCTCGAAAGATTTACACCAGGTAAATTTTTATGAAGACCTTTGATACTCTTATTGTTCCTTTTGATGTGATTTTTTTATCCAATAATTTCCGTGTAGTTTGTACTTTTTTCAAATTACATTTCTTTTGGTACACGAAATGTGTGGGAGTGTTTATATCGAAGCTTTTTAGATTGATGTCGTCATTGCATGCAAAATAAATTACATGATTTATTTTTTTAAGGAATTCAAGGATGTTCTCCCTCTTTTTTTTTGTTAAGTACTAACCTCTTACAATTCTGTATGTGAAGACCACAATTCTCCTTTGCTTAACGAATTTTTTGTACCCTTGGAATTTCGGTCAAGTAGCTATCTACGAAAGCTTGGGCTCGAAAGATTTACGCTAGGTGAATTTCTATGAAGAACTTTCATACTCATATTTTTCCTTTTGATGTGATTTCTTTATCGAATAATTTCCGTGTAGTTTTTACTTTTTTCAAATGACATTTCTTTTGGTACACGAAATGTGTGGGAGTGTCTATATCGAAGCTTTTTAGATTGATGTCGTCATTGCATGCAAAATAAATTACATGCTGTGTTTTTTTATGGAATTCAAGGATGTTCTCCCTCTTGTTTTTGTTAAGTCCTAACCCTTTACATTTCGGAATGTGAAGACCCCAATTCTCGTTTGCTTAACTAATATTTTTTCGCTTGGAATTTCGGTCAAGTAGATATCTACGAAAGCTTGGGTTCGAAATATTTACACCAGGTGAATTTTTATGAAGAACTTTCATACTCATATTTTTCCTTTTAATGTGATTTTTTTATCCAATAATTTCCGTGTTGTTTGTACTTTTTTCAAATTACATTTATTTTGGTACACGAAATGTGTGGGAGTGTTTATATGAAAGCTTTTTAGATTGATGTCGTTATAGCATGCAAAATAAATTACATGATTTGTTTTTTTATGGAATTCAAGGATGTTTGCCCTCTTTTTTTTGTTAAGTCCTAACCCTTTACATTTCGGAATGTGAAGACCCCAATTCTCGTTTTCTTAACTAATATTTTTTCGCTTGGAATTTCGGTCAAGTAGCTATCTACGAAAGCTTGGGCTCGAAATATTTACACCAGATGAATTTCTATGAAGAACTTTCATACTCATATTTTTCCTTTTGATGTGATTTTTTTATCCAATAATTTCCGTGTTGTTTGTACTTTTTTCAAATTACATTTCTTTTGGTACACGAAATGTGTGGGAGTGTTTATATCGAAGCTTTTTAGGTTGATGTCGTCATTGCATGCAAAATAAATTACATGATTAGTTTTTTTATGGAATTCAAGGATGTTCTCCCTCTTTTTTTTGTTAAGTCCTAACCCTATACATTTCTGAATGTGAAGACCACAATTCTCCTTTGCTTAACTAATTTTTTGTTCCCTTGGAATTTCGGTGAAGTAGCTATCTACGAAAGCTTGGGCTCGAAAGATTTACACCAGGTGAATTTTTATGAAGACCTTTCATACTCTTATTGTTCCTTTTGATGTGATTTTTTTATCCAATATTTTCCGTGTAGTTTGTACTTATTTTTAAATTACATTTCTTTTAGTACACGAAATGCGTGGGAGTGTCTATATCGAAGCTTTTTAGGTTGATGTCGTCATTGCATGCAAAATAAATTACATGCTTTATTTTTTTATGGAATTCAAGGATGTTCTCCCTCTTTCTTTTTTGCTAAGTGCTAACCATTTACAATTTTGAATGTTAAGACCACAATTCTCCTTTGCTTAACTAATTTTTTGTTCCCTTGGAATTTTGGTCAAGTAGCTATCTACGAAAGCTTGGGCTCAAAAGATTTACACCAGGTGAATTTCTATGAAGAATTTTCATACTCATATTTTTCCTTTTGATGTGATTTTTTTTCCAATAATTTCCGTGTAGTTTGTACTTTTTTCAAATTACATTTCTTTTGGTACATGAAATGTGTGGGAGTGTTTATATCGAAGCTTTTTAGATTGATGTCGTCATTGCATGCAAAATAAATTACATGATTTATTTTTTATGGAATTCAAGGATGTTCTCCCTCTTTTTTTGTTAAGTCCTAACCCTTTACATTTCGGAATGTGAAGACCACAATTCTCGTTTGCTTAACTAATTTTTTTTCGATTGTAATTTCGGTCAAGTAGCTATTTACGAAAGCTTGGGCTCGAAAGATTTACACCAGGTGAATTTCTATGAAGAACTTTCATATTCATATTTTTCCTTTTGATGTGATTTCTTTATCCAATAATTTCCGTGTAGTTTGTACTTTTTTCAAATAACATTTCTTTTGGTACACGAAATGTGTGGGAGTGTCTTTATTGAAGCGTTTTTGATTGATGTCGTCATTGCAAGCAAAATAAATTACTTGGTGTATTTTTTTTCTCGAATTCAAGGATGTTCTCCCTCTTTTTTTTTGTTCAGTACTAACCATTTACATTTCTGAATGTGAATACCACAATTCTCGTTTGCTTAACTAATTTTTTTTTGCGCTTGGAATTTCGGTCAAGTCGTTATCTACGAAATCTTGGGCTCGAAAGATTTACCCCAGGTGAAATTTTATGAAGACCTTTCATACTCTTATTGTTCCTTTTGATGTGATTTTTTTATCCAATATTTTTTGTGTAGTTTGTACTTTTTTTCAATTACATTTCTTTTAGTACATGAAATGTGTGGAAGTGTCTGTATCGAAGCTTTTTAGATTGATGTCGTCATTGCATGCAAAATAAATTACATGATATGTTTTTTTTCTGGAATTCAAGGATGTTCTCCCTCTTTTTTTTTTGTTAAGTACTAACCAATTGCATTTCTGAATGTGAAGACCACAATTCTCCTTTGCTTAACTAATTTTTTGTTCCCTTGGAATTTCGGTCAAGTAGCTATCTACGAAAGCTTGGGCTCGAAAGATTTACATCAGGTGAATTTTTATGAAGACCTTTCATACTCTTATTGTTCCTTTTGATGTGATTTTTTTTATCCAGTAATTTCCTTGTAGTTTGTATTTTATTCAAATTACATTTCTTTTGCTACACCAAATGTGTGGGAGTGTCTATATCAAAGCTTTTTAGATTGATGTCCTCATTGCATGCAAAATAAATTACTTTGTGTAGTTTTTTTTATTGAATTCAAGGATGTTCTCCCTGTTTTTTTTGGTTCAGTACTAACCATTTACATTTCTAAATGTGAAGACGACAATTCTCGTTTGCTTAACTAATTTTTTTTCGCTTGGAATTTCGGTCACGTAGCTATCTACGAAAGCTTGGGCTCGAAAGATTTACACCAAGTGAATTTCTATGAAGAACTTTCATACTCATATTTTTCCTTTTGATGTGATTTCTTTATCCAATAATTTCCGTGTAGTTTGTACTTTTTTCAAATGACATTTCTTTTGGTACATGAAATGTGTGGGAGTGTCTATATCGAAGCTTTTTAGATTGATGTCGTCATTGCATGCAAAATAAATTACATGATGTGTTTTTTAATGGAATTCAATGATGTTCTCCCTCTTTTTTTTGGTTAAGTACTAACCATTTGCATTTCTGAATGTGAAGACCACAATTCTCCTTTGCTTAACTAATTTTTTGTTCCCTTGGAATTTCGGTCAAGTAGCTATCTACGAAAGCTTGGGCTCGAAAGATTTACACCAGGTGAATTTTTTATGAAGACCTTACATACTCTTATTGTTCCTTTTGATGTGATTTTTTTATCCAATAATTTTCGTGTAGTTTGTACTTTTTTCAAATTACATTTCTTTTGCTACACGAAATGTGTGGGAGCGTCTATATCAAAGCTTTTTATATTGTTGTCGTCATTGCATGCAAAATAAATTACTTGGTGAAGTTTTTTTTATCGAATTCAAACATGTACTCCCTGTTTTTTTTGTTCAGTACTAACCATTTACATTTCTGAATGTGAAGACCACAATTCTCCTTTGCTTAACTAATTTTTTTTCACTTGGAATTTCGGTGAAGTAACTATCTACGAAAGCTTGGGCTCGAAATATTTACACCAGGTGAATTTCTATGAAGAACTTTCATACTCATATTTTTCCTTTGATGTGATTTTTTTATCCAATAATTTCCGTGTAGTTTGTACTTTTTTCAAATTACATTTCTTTTGGTACACGAAATGTGTGGGAGTGTCTTTATTGAAGAGTTTTAGATTGATGTCGTCATTCCATGCAAAATAAATTACTTGGTGTATTTTTTTTCTCGAATTCAAGGATGTTCTCCCTCTTTTTTTTCTTACCTACTAAACATTTACATTTCTGAATGTGATGACCACAATTCTCGTTTGCTTAACTAATTTTTTGTTCCCTTGGTATTTCGGTCAAGTAGCTATCTACGAAAGCTTGGGCTCGGAAGGCTTACACCAGGTGAATTTTTATGAAGAACTTTCATACTCATATTGTTCCTTTTGAAGTTATTGTTTATCCAATAATTTCTGTGTAGTTTTTACTTTTTTCAAATTACATTTCTTTTGGTGCACGAAATGTGTGGGAGTGTCTATATCGAGGCGTTTTTGATAGATGTCTTCATTGCATGCAAAATAAATTACTTGATGTATTTTTTTATGGAATTCAAGGATGTTCTCCCTCTTTATTTTTGTTAAGTGCTAACCATTTACGTTTATGAATGTGAAGACCACAATTATCCTTTGCTTACCTAAATTTTTCTTCGCTTGGAATTTCAGTCAAGTAGCTATCTAGGAATGCTTAGGCTCGAAAGGCTTACACCAGGTGAATTTTTATGAAGAACTTTCATACTCATATTGTTCCTTCTGGTGTGATTTTTTTATCAAAAAATGTCCATGTAGTTTGTAGTTTTTTCAAATTACATTTCTTTTGGTACACGAAATGTGTGGGAGTGTCTTTATGGAAGCGTTTTAAATTGATGTCGTCATTGCATGCAAAATAAATTACATGATGTGTTTTTTTATGGAATTCAAGGATGTTCTCCCTCTTTTTTTTGTGAAGTACTAACCATTTACATTTCTGAATGTGATGACCACAATTCTCTTGTGCTTAACTAATTTTTTGTTCCCTTGGTATTTCGGTCAAGTAGCTATCTATGAAAGCTTGGGCTCGAAAGATTTACACCAGGTGAATTTTTATGAAGACCTTTCATACTCTTATTGTTCCTTTTGATGTGATTTTTTTTATCCATTAACTTCCATGTAGTGTGTACTTTTTTCAAATTACATTTCTTTTGCTACACGATATGTTTGGGAGTGTCTATATCAAAGCTTTTTAGATTGATGTCGTCATTGCATGCAAAATAAATTACTTGGTGTAGTTTTTTTAATCGAATTCAAGCATGTTCTCCCTGTTTTTTTTGTTCACTACTAACCATTTACATTTTTGAATGTGAAGACCACAATTCTCGTTTGCTTAACTATTTTTTTTTCGCTTCGAATTTCGGTCAAGTAGCTATCTACGAAAGCTTGTGCTCGAAAGATTTTCACCAGGTGAATTTTTATGAAGACCTTTCATACTCGTATTGTAACTTTTGACGTGATTTTTTTATCCAATAATTTCCGTGTAGTTTGTACTTTATTCAAATTACATTTCTTTTGCTACACAAAATGTGTGGGAGTGTCTATATCAAAGCTTTTTAGATTGATGTCGTCATTGCATGCAAAATAAATTACTTTGTGTAGTTTTTTTTATTGAATTCAAGGATGTTGTCCCTGTTTTTTTTTTCCAGTACTAACCATTTACATTTCTGAATGTGAAGACCACAATTCTCGTTTGCTTAACTAATTTTTTTTCGCTTGGAATTTCGGTCAAGTAGCTATCTACGAAAGCTTGGGCTCGAAAGATTTACACCAGGTGAATTTCTATGAAGAACATTCATACTCATATTTTTCCTTTTGATGTGATTATTTTATCCAATAATTTCCGTGTAGTTTGTACTTTTTTCAAATTACATTTCTTTTGGTACACGAAATGTGTGGGAGTGTCTTTATTGAAGCGTTTTAGATTGATGTCGTCATTGCATGCAAAATAAATTACTTGGTGTATTTTTTTTCTCAAATTCAAGGATGTTCTCCCTCGTTCTTTTTTGTTAAGTACTAACCATTTACATTTCTGAATGTGAAGATCACAATTCTCCTTTGCTTAACTAATTTTTTGTTCAATTGGAATTTCGGTCAAGTAGCTATCTACGAAAGCTTGGGCTCGAAAGATTTACACCAGGTAAATTTTTATGAAGAACTTTCATACTCTTATTGTTCCTTTTGATGTGATTTTTTTATCCAATAATTTCCGTATAGTTTGTACTTTTTTCAAATTACATTTCTTTTGCTATACGATACGTATGGGAGTGTCTATATCAAAGCTTTTTAGATTGATGTCGTCATTGCATGCAAAATAACTTACTTGGTGTAGTTTTTTTATCGAATTCAAGCATGTTCTCCCTGTTTTTTTTTCTTCACCACTAACCATTTACATTTCTGAATGTGAAGACCACAATTCTCGTTTGCTTAACTAATTTTTTTTCGCTTCGAATTTCGGTCAAGTAGCTATCTACGAAAGCTTGGGCTCGAAAGATTTACACCAGGTGAATTTCACTGAAGAACATTCATACTCGTATTTTTCCTTTTGATGTGATTATTTTATCCAATAATTTTCGTGTAGTTTGTACTTTTTTCAAATTACATTTCTTTTGGTACACGAAATGTGTGGGAATGTCTTTATTGAAGCGTTTTAGATTGATGTCGTCATTGCATGCAAAATAAATTACTAGTTGTATTTTTTTTCTCGAATTCAAGGATGTTCTCCCTCTTTCTTTTTTGTTAAGTACTAACCATTTATATTTCTGAATGTGAAGACCGCAATTCTCGTTTGCTTAACTAATTTTTTGTTAACTTGGAATTTCTATCAAGTAGCTATCTATGAAAGCTTGGGCTCGAAAGATTTACACCAGGTGAATTTTTATGAAGACCTTACATACTCTTATTGTTCCTTTTGATGTTATTGTTTATCCAATAATTTATGAGTAGTTTTTACTTTTTTCAAATTACATTTCTTTTGGTACATGAAATGTTTGGGTGTCTTTATCGAAGCTTTTTAGATTGATGTCGTTATTGCAGCAAAATAAATTACATGCTGTGTTTTTTTATAGAATTCAAGGATGTTCTCCCTCTTTTTTTTTTTGTTAAGTACTAACCATTTACATTTCTGAATGTGAAGACCACAATTCTCCTTTGCTTAACTAATTTTTTGTTAACTTGGAATTTCGGTCAAATAGCTATCTACGAAAGCTTGGGCTCGAAAGATTTACACCAGGTAAATTTTTATGAAGACCTTTGATACTCTTATTGTTCCTTTTGATGTGATTTTTTTATCCAATAATTTCCGTGTAGTTTGTACTTTTTTCAAATTACATTTCTTTTGGTACACGAAATGTGTGGGAGTGTTTATATCGAAGCTTTTTAGATTGATGTCGTCATTGCATGCAAAATAAATTACATGATTTATTTTTTTAAGGAATTCAAGGATGTTCTCCCTCTTTTTTTTTGTTAAGTACTAACCTCTTACAATTCTGTATGTGAAGACCACAATTCTCGTTTGCTTAACTAATATTTTTTCGCTTGGAATTTCGGTCAAGTACATATCTACGAAAGCTTGGGTTTGAAATATTTACACCAGGTGAATTTTTATGAAGAACTTTCATACTCATATTTTTCCTTTTGATGTGATTTTTTTATCCAATAATTTCCGTGTTGTTTGTACTTTTTTCAAATTACATTTATTTTGGTACACGAAATGTGTGGGAGTGTTTATATCAAAGCTTTTTAGATTGATGTCGTCATTGCATGCAAAATAAATTACATGCTGTGTTTTTTTATGGAATTCAAGGATGTTCTCCCTCTTGTTTTAGTTAAGTCCTAACCAATTGCATTTCTGAATGTGAAGACCACAATTCTCCTTTGCTTAACTAATTTTTTGTTTCCTTGGAATTTTGGTCAAGTAGCTATCTACGAAAGCTTGGGCTCGAAAGATTTACATCAGGTGAATTTTTATGAAGACCTTTCATACTCTTATTGTTCCTTTTGATGTGATTTTTTTATCCAGTAATTTCCTTGTAGTTTGTATTTTATTCAAATTACATTTCTTTTGCTACACCAAATGTGTAGGAGTGTCTATATCAAAGCTTTTTAGATTGATGTCCTCATTGCATGCAAAATAAATTACTTGGTGTAGTTTTTTTTTATCGAATTCAAGGATGTTCTCCCTGTTTTTTTTGGTTCAGTACTAACCATTTACATTTCTAAATGTGAAGACGACAATTCTCGTTTGCTTAACTAATTTTTTTTCGCTTGGAATTTCGGTCACGTAGCTATCTACGAAAGCTTGGGCTCGAAAGATTTACACCAAGTGAATTTCTATGAAGAACTTTCATACTCATATTTTTCCTTTTGATGTGATTTCTTTATCCAATAATTTCCGTGTAGTTTGTACTTTTTTCAAATGACATTTCTTTTGGTACATGAAATGTGTGGGAGTGTCTATATCGAAGCTTTTTAGATTGATGTCGTCATTGCATGCAAAATAAATTACATGATGTGTTTTTTAATGGAATTCAATGATGTTCTCCCTCTTTTTTTTTGGTTAAGTACTAACCATTTGCATTTCTGAATGTGAAGACCACAATTCTCCTTTGCTTAACTAATTTTTTGTTCCCTTGGAATTTCGGTCAAGTAGCTATCTACGAAAGCTTGGGCTCGAAAGATTTACACCAGGTGAATTTTTTATGAAGACCTTACATACTCTTATTGTTCCTTTTGATGTGATTTTTTTATCCAATAATTTTCGTGTAGTTTGTACTTTTTTCAAATTACATTTCTTTTGCTACATGAAATGTGTGGGAGCGTCTATATCAAAGCTTTTTATATTGTTGTCGTCATTGCATGCAAAATAAATTACTTGGTGAAGTTTTTTTTATTGAATTCAAACATGTACTCCCTGTTTTTTTTGTTCAGTACTAACCATTTACATTTCTGAATGTGAAGACCACAATTCTCGTTTGCTTAACTAATTTTTTTTCACTTGGAATTTCGGTGAAGTAACTATCTACGAAAGCTTGCGCTCGAAATATTTACACCAGGTGAATTTCTATGAAGAACTTTCATACTCATATTTTTCCTTTGATGTGATTTTTTATCCAATAATTTCCGTGTAGTTTGTACTTTTTTCAAATTACATTTCTTTTGGTACACGAAATGTGTGGGAGTGTCTTTATTGAAGAGTTTTAGATTGATGTCGTCATTGCATGCAAAATAAATTACTTGGTGTATTTTTTTTCTCGAATTCAAGGATGTTCTCCCTCTTTTTTTTCTTACGTACTAAACATTTACATTTCTGAATGTGATGACCACAATTCTCATTTGCTTAACTAATTTTTTGTTCCCTTGGTATTTCGGTCAAGTAGCTATCTACGAAAGCTTGGGCTCGGAAGGCTTACACCAGGTGAATTTTTATGAAGAACTTTCATACTCATATTGTTCATTTTGATGTTATTGTTTATCCAATAATTTCTGTGTAGTTTTTACTTTTTTCAAATTACATTTCTTTTGGTGCACGAAATGTGTGGGAGTGTCTATATCGAGGCGTTTTTGATAGATGTCTTCATTGCATGCAAAATAAATTACTTGATGTATTTTTTTATGGAATTCAAGGATGTTCTCCCTCTTTATTTTTGTTAAGTGCTAACCATTTACGTTTATGAATGTAAAGACCACAATTATCCTTTGCTTACCTAAATTTTTCTTCGCTTGGAATTTCAGTCAAGTAGCTATCTAGGAATGCTTGGGCTCGAAAGGCTTACACCAGTTGAATTTTTATGAAGAACTTTCATACTCATATTGTTCCTTCTGGTGTGATTTTTTTATCAAAAAATGTCCATGTAGTTTGTAGTTTTTTCAAATTACATTTCTTTTGGTACACGAAATGTGTGGGAGTGTCTTTATGGAAGCGTTTTAAATTGATGTCGTCATTGCATGCAAAATAAATTACATGATGTGTTTTTTTATGGAATTCAAGGATGTTCTCCCTCTTTTTTTTGTGAAGTACTAACCATTTACATTTCTGAATGTGAAGACCACAATTCTTCTTTGCTTAACTAATTTTTTGTTCGCTTGGTATTTCGGTCAAATAGCTGTCTAGGAATGCTTGGGCTCAAAAGGCTTACACCAGGTGAATTTTTATGAAGAACTTTCATACTCATATTGTTCCTCCTAGAGTGATTTTTTTTATCAAAAAATGTCCGTGTAGTTTTTACTTTTTTCAAATTATAATTCTTTTGGTACACGAAATGTGTGGGAGTGTCTATATCAAAGCTTTTTAGATTGATGTCGTCATTGCATACAAAATAAATTACATGATTTGTTTTTTTTATGGAATTCAAGGATGTTGTCCCTCTTTTTTTTTTGTTAAGTACTAACCATTTACATTTCTGAATGTGATGACCACAATTCTCTTGAGCTTAACTAATTTTTTGTTCCCTTGGTATTTCGGTCAAGTAGCTATCTATGAAAGCTTGGGCTCGAAAGATTTACTCCAGGTGAATTTTTATGAAGAACTTTCATACTCTTATTGTTCCTTTTGATGTGATTTTTTGTCCAATAATTTTCGTGTAGTTTGTACTTTTTTCAAATTACATTTCTTTTGGTACACGAAATGTGTGGGAGTGTCTATATCGAAGCTTTTTAGATTGATGTCGTCATTGCTTGCAAAATAAATTACATGATGTGTTTTTTTATGGAATTCAAGGATGTTCTCCCTCTTTTTTTTGGTTAAGTACTAACCATTTGCATTTCTGAATGTGAAGACCACAATTCTCCTTTGCTTAACTAATTTTTTGTTCCCTTGGAATTTCGGTGAAGTAGCTATCTACGAAAGCTTGGGCTCGAAAGATTTACACGAGGTGAATTTTTATGAAGACCTTTCATACTCTTATTGTTCCTTTTGATGTGATTTTTTTATCCAATAATTTCCGTGTAGTTTGTACTTTTCTCAAATTACATTTCTTTTGCTATAAGAAATGTGTGGGAGTGTCTATATCAAAACTTTTTAGATTGATGTCGTCATTGCATGCAAAATAAATTACTTGGTGTAGTTTTTTTTTATCAAATTCAAGCATGTTCTCCCTATTTTTTTTTGTTTAGTACTAACCATTTACATTTCCGAATGTGAAGACCACAATTCTCGTTTGCTTAACTAATTTTTTTTCGCTTGGAATTTCGGTCAAGTAGCTATCTACGAAAGCCTGGGCTCGAAATGTTTACACCAGGTGAATTTCTATGAAGAACTTTCATACTCATATTTTTCCTTTGATGTGATTTTTTTATCCAATAATTTCCGTGTAGTTTGTACTTTTTTCAAATTACATTTCTTTTGGTACACGAAATGTGTGGGAGTGTCTTTAGTGAAGCGTTTTAGATTGATGTCGTCATTGCATGCAAAATAAATTAGTTGGTGAATTTTTTTTATCGAATTCAAGGATGTTCTCCCTCTTTTTTTTTTTTTTTTTACTAACCATTTACATTTCTGAATGTGAAGACCACAATTCTTAATTGCTTAACTAATTTTTTGTTCACTTGGAATTTCGGTGAAGTGGCTATCTACGAAAGCTTGGGCTCGGAAGGCTTACACGAGGTGAATTTCTATGAAGAACTTTCTTACTCATATTGTTCCTTTAGGTGTGATTTTCTTATCCAATAATTTCTGTGTAATTTGTACTTTTTTCAAATCACATATCTTTTGGTACACGAAATGTGTGGGAGTGTCTATATCGAAGCTTTTTTGATGGATGTCTTCATTGCATGCAAAATAAATTACTTGATGTATTTTTTTATGGAATTCATGGATGTTCTCCCTCTTTATTTTTGTTAAGTGCTAACCATTTACGTTTATGAATGTGAAGACCACAATTCTCCTTTGCTTACCTAATTTTTTCTTCGCTTGGAATTTCCATCAATTAGCTATCTACTAAAGCTTGGGCTCGAAAGATTTACACCAGGTGTATTTTTATGAAGCCCTTTCATACTCTTATTGTTCTTTTTAATGTGATTTTTTTATCCAATAATTTCCGTGTAGTTTGTAGTTTTTTCAAATTACATTTCTTTTGCTACACCAAATGTGTGGGAGTGTCTATATCAAAGCTTTTTAGATTGATGTCGTCATTGCATGCAAAATAAATTACTTGGTTTAGTTTATTTTATCGAATTCAAACATGTTGTCCCTGTTTTTTTTGTTCAGTACTAACCATTTACATTTCTGAATGTAAAGACCACAATTCTCCTTTGCTTACCTAATTTTTTTCTTCGCTTGGAATTTCGGTCAAGTAGCTATCTAGGAATGCTTGGGCTCGGAAGGCTTACACCAGGTGAATTTTTATGAAGAACTTTCATACTCATATTATTCCTTCTAGTGTGATTTTTTTTATCAAAAAATGTCCGTGTAGTTTGTACTTTTTTCAAATTACATTTCTTTTGGAACACGAAATGTATGGGAGTGTCTATATCAAAGCTTTTTAGATTGAAGTCGTCATTGCATGCAAAATAAATTACATGATTTGTTTTTTTATGGAATTCAAGGATGTTGTCCCTCTTTTTTTTTTGTTAAGTACTAACCATTTACATTTCTGAATGTGATGACCACAATTCTCTTTTGCTTAACTAATTTTTTGTTCCCTTGGTATTTCGGTCAAGTAGCTATCTACGAAAGATTGGGCTCGAAAGCTTTACACCATGTGAATTTTTATGAAGAACTTTCATACTCTTATTGTTCCTTTTGATGTGATTTTTTTATCCAATAATTTCCGTGTAGTTTGTACTTTTTTCAAATTACATTTCTTTTGGTACACGAAATGTGTGGGAGTGTCTTTATGGAAGCATTTTAGATTGATGTCGTCATTGCATGCAAAATAAATTACTTGGTTTATTTTTTTTCTCGAATTCAAGGATGTTCTCCCTTTTTTTTTTGGTTCAGTACTAACCATTTACATTTCTGAATATGAAGACCACAATTCTCGTTCGCTTAACTAATTTTTTTTTTACTTGGAATTTTGGTCAAGTAGCTATCTACGAAAGCTTGGGCTCGAAAGATTTACACCAGGTGAATTTTTATGAAGACCTTTCATACTCATATTGTTCCTTTAGGTGTGATTTTCTTATCCAATAATTTCCTTGTAGTTTGTACTTTTTTGAAATCACATATCTTTTGGTACACGAAATGTGTGGGAGTGTATATATCGAAGCTTTTTTGATGGATGTCTTCATTGCATGCAAAATAAATTACTTGATGTATTTTTTTTATGGAATTTAAGGATGTTCTCCCTCTTTATTTTTGTTAAGTGCTAACCATTTACGTTTATGAATGTGAAGACCACAATTCTCCTTTGCTTATCTAATTTTTTCTTCGCTTGGAATTTCGGTCAAGTAGCTATCGAGGAATGCTTGGGCTCGCAAGGCTTACACCAGGTGAATTTTTATGAAGAACTTTCATATTCATATTGTTCCTTCTGGTATGATTTTTTTATCAAAAAATGTCCGTGTAGTTTGTACTTTTTTCAAACTACATTTCTTTTGGTACACGAAATGTGTGGGAGTGTCTATATCATAGCTTTTTAGATTGATGTCGTCATTGCATGCAAAATAAATTACATGATTTGTTTTTTTTATGGAATTCAAGGATGTTGTCCCTTTTTTTTTTGTTAAGTACTAACCATTTACATTTCTGAATGTGATGACCACAATTCTCTTTTGCTTAACTAATTTTTTGTTCCATTGGTATTTCGGTCAAGTAGCTATCTACGAATGCTTGGGCTCGGAAGGCTTACACCAGGTGAATTTTTATGAAGAACTTTCATACTCATATTGTTCCTTCTGGTGTGATTTTTTTATCAAAAAATGTCCGTGTAGTTTGTACATTTTTTCAAATTACATTTCTTTTGGTACATGAAATGTGTGGGAGTGTCTATATCAAAGCTTTTTAGATTGATGTTGTCATTGCATGCAAAATAAATTACATGATGTGTTTTTTTATGGAATTCAAGGATGTTCTCCCTTTTTTTTTTTTGTTAAGTACTAACCATTTGCATTTCTAAATGTGAAGACCACAATTCTCCTTTGCTTAACTAATTTTTTGTTCACTTGGAATTTCGGTCAAGTAGCTATCTACGAAAGCTTGGGCTCGAAAGATTTACACCAGGTGAATTTTTATGAAGAACTTTCATACTCTTATTTTTCCTTTTGATGTGATTTTTTTATCCAATAATTTCCTTGTAGTTTGTACTTTTTTAAATTACATTTCTTTTGGTACACGAAATGTGTGGGTGTGTCTATATCCAAGCTGTTTAGATGGATATCGTCATTGCATGCAAAATAAATTATATGATGTGTTTTTTTATGGAATTCAAGGATGTTCTCCCTGTTTTTTTTTAAGTACTAACCATTTAAATTTCTGAATGTGAAGACCACAATTCTCCTTTGCTTAACTAATTTTTTGTTCGCAGACTGTTGATGCATTAGATTACTGAAAACTGAATAAACTTTTGTGATTTCTATTTAGGCAGGTGCAATTCAAGGGTCATGCATTGGTCCTCATGATGCTCATGAAAGAGATGATATCCTCCTAGACTTGTTAGTAAACCATCTATTCAAAATCTACACTTAATGAATTTGTTTCCGTTTTGTGTATGTACGTATACATATAGTCCTGAGTGGCACAGCTCAGGCTTCTATTGTGGTAAGATAGTTTCTATTACTATTTCATTTCTTGATTTTTTCTCCTTTTATTTTGATGTGATCTTTTTTTTCATGTGCACGATAAGACAACAGGCAAATTCGGTTTCCAATGTGGTAATTTGCTGAACATCTCTTATTTGGTTGGCTTTTTGAAGCTGCAACATTACACTTTAATTTGTCGCACACCGGGTTATTTTATATACGCTTGTAACTAGTCAAAAAGCATACTGTATATGGGGATTGGTTAGATGCAAATGCAAAGTGGATTGGATGGTGGAAGCAGTTATCCATCCGATTACAACTACAAATGAAATAAAAGATATATCATGAGGTCAATAAAGAGTAAACCAATGAATTAGTCAATTAGGATAAGACCATTAACTCTACGTTTTAGGAAATAACATCATAAAAATGTAAGTTCTAAAGGGTATGTGTATCACTTTGATATTTAGTTTGACGACAACATCAATATATAATTATTACATATGGTTGTTCCTTTCAAGACATATTTGCTTCATCTTTTAGAACATTTATCAGTTCTTTCCAAAGTTCTTCACTTATTTTGATCTAGCTTTGTTGTCTTATTGCTCAAGGCTTGCTGCTAGAGCTCTTTCGGCTACTTGTTGTGGAATTCAAAGATATTGGAGGCAGAGGGATTGCGTTGGTAAGATATCAACCTGTTGTCGTTGCTACGTACCAATCAACACAACTTAGAATTACTGTTTGAGCCTGTGCTCGCTACTATTGAAAACATTCATTGTATCGCTATGAAAACAAAGTTGGAATGGGATTGGATCCAGAGGTAACAACATTATTCTTCTTTGATACTACAATATATAAAAACTTTGCAAAGAGGATTAGAATTGTTGTTTGATCCTGTTTGCTTTCAATAATTTCTCCTCCCCCTTTTAAGTTCCATGTGTTTTGCACAGAGACTTGTTGCTTTTACTTGTATTGAAGGAATCTTTTTCTCGGGAAGGTAATGTTCCTTAAATATTACAACCATTAGACTGTTAATATGTTATTTGTGATACTTGATCTCTCTAATCTTTTGCACCATTTTTTGGCTTAAAAAGAGAGGCTTGATGGCCAGGTTAAACTCTGCTTGCCTTCTTTAACACATGAGCCGCACCTAGATTGATATAATCTACGAGATTAAAGCCTGTTAATTGAGCTCTCGTATCTTCTAAATCTCCATTTCCGTCGTCATTCAAATTCTATGACAGGCTCTTCTGGGCTTTCTCCAGTATAGACTGCATGTACTTCCCTTGTTCGATAATATGCTCCGCACGATACTATGAACTCCATCGAATTAAATGGATTTTCAACTTTGTACTTGTTTTGATAACCGAAGCCAACCTAACATTAAGGAATACAAACATGTAAAATTTCCTCTAATGATGAATTACAAAAAAGAAGGGCAGGGTATCAATGGACATGGCCAACAACAAACTTTATGTACTCACCGACGAGCATTATATTCATGCCAATCAAAGCACCTTGTGTGGAAGAGGCAAACAAGGCAGCTTAGATCAATCAGAACTCCTTACATGCTGATAGACATTGTTTAAATGTGTATCATAAGAATAAATCTAAGATGATTTTCAGCTTATATACCCTGCTTAGATGGTTTTCTTGCCATTTCAGTTGTAAGTTGTCCAGACAGCTGCAAGGCATCAGGAAGAGGGTCCTTTACCATCGCTCTCGATGTTTTATCTATGCTGTGTCCCCTCCTACAATCCCTGTATTTGTGATTTTGACGATGCCTTATGAGCGTTTGATAAGAGCAACTTGCCTATGCTTATACTCCTGAATTTCTACTATTAGAGAGAGAGAGAGAGAGAGAGGGAGGGAGGGAGAGGGAGAGGGAGAGGATGATGGTGAGGGGACTTATTATGCAAGGGAACCTAATGGTTACCTCGATAATTAAAGTTTACAAAAAAATAACAAAATCATTGCAGAAAGCTTTTTGACATTTTTGTCGAATTCTAACGGATAATCATAAACTGTCTATGATATCCTATTTTTCATTTGAAAAATATGAAAAAATAAAGTTTCATTCCCCCCCCCCCCCCCCCCCCCCCCCCCCCCCCAACTCTTTTCTGTAATGAATTTTAGAAGCTAAAAGGTTGAAAAATAATTTTCCACCATTATCAACCTTTGATTAGACACCATAAATCAAGAATTAAATTTAGAAACAAAACAAGGGTTCTTCAAGTTAGAAAACCAAAGGTTCTTTGAGATTAATTTCTCATTCACCTATAATTTGTTCAAATCATGTTAATAAAAAAAAAATCATCAATCCCCTACATGAATGCAAATTGTTTCACATGTTTGAAAATGATTCAAAGCTTTGTTTCGCTATACTAATTTGATAGATAACTATATTAGGGTAGTTAATTTTTAACTTTGAACACTTCTTAGTAAAATGCTATAAAATTTACTCAACTAAATAGTAAAAGCAATATCTTGAATTTTTTACTCAACTAAATTTTATAGTAAAAAAAAAATTCAACCTTTTAGCTTCTAAAATTCATTGTAGAAAAGTGCGGGGGCGGGGCTTGATTTTTCATATTTTTTCTCACCTCATTTTTAGTATTTTCATTCTCTTTCATCATTTAGTTTTCCTTCGAAATCTAAAGCTTGAGTTCATCTTGTCAAGAAATAGTTGAGTTATATTTTTTGTTTCAAAGACCTTGCTTAAAAATACTTTTTAACCATGATGGTGTTGTTGAGTTCATCCCTTGTGAAGTGATCCCCTCATAAATGAAGCAGTTTACATTTGGATTTGAACATTTTTCTTTGACCTTCCGTTGGCGGTAGGTAGCCTGGTTAGGTTCTCCCCCACCAAATTTCTGGGTTTTTCCCTATAAATAAAAAAATAACAAAAATAAAATAAAAATGCTGATGTGAAAATAATCAAGTTGGAAATTTTGAACAGATTCAAGAGACCGATCGTACCTCAATTGTGCCAAAAAATTAAGAATAAATGAAGATTCAATGGATAAAAGTTAAGTCGAAAGGAAAAATTACATTTTTATAGGCCAATTTCATTTAATCATGGGCCAATATAAAGTTTAATTATGTTTAGGAATTAATTTAGGGTCCAATTAAAGCAATTAATTAAGTGCAAGGACTTAGTTATACTTTAAATTGGTCAAATTAATTTTATTAATGGTTTTATTGATAAAAAAAAAAAATCAAGTTTAGGATCCTATTTTGGGTTTAATTGAGATGATTGGAATTTTCAGAGACCAAATTCAA
The DNA here is from genome assembly GCA_964035475.1 of Salix caprea. Taxonomy (NCBI): domain Eukaryota; kingdom Viridiplantae; phylum Streptophyta; class Magnoliopsida; order Malpighiales; family Salicaceae; genus Salix; species Salix caprea. The sequence continues at coordinate 6,619,961 of OZ037756.1, forward strand.
TTTTGACCATGTCAATTGGATGAAATCAAGGGTGAAATTGAAGAAAATTACGAGTTTAATGGTTAATTAAGGGTCAAATTTCATAAATTTGAGACCAAGGACGGAAGTAAATGAAAAGAGAAAAAGGGGGACAAGGGGAAGAGGAAACAGAGAAGAAAATAAAGGAGGAGAACACAAAAAAAAGTGAAAAAGAAGGAAGGTAAAAGGGAGATCCAGCGGAGGAAGCCGGTCCTAGTTTATTCTTATTGCCAGCAGCACAATGACTACTTCTTCCTCAGCACCTGCATCCGCATTCCTCTTCTTCTCCCTCCCCAATAAATTCTCAGTTCTTCCTTTTTCAGTTTTTAGCCAATGTCTTCGCCATCGACAACCCCTTCTTCTCCTTGGGCCAGGCCTAGTCTTAATATATATATATATATATATATATATATATATATATATATATATATATATATATTAAAAAATATAAAAAAATGCATTTAAAAAAATGTTTTGTTTTTGCGCAGATGACCGAATTCTAAAAATTTACTAAACATATTTTTCAAAAAATATTGCATCTTAACTCTTATTTTAAAATGAAAAATAGGATATCATAACCAATTTTTGATTATTGGTTAGAGTTCGGCCAAATTGTCAAAAATCTTTCAAGTTGATTTTTTAGAAAACTATATTGATTCTCTTTATGTTTTTAGCTTTGTAATTTTATAATAAATTTGAAACTTTTAATAATAGAATTTTAGCTCTAAATAAACTTTTGTTATTTTCTTAAAAAAATTTAGTAATGATTGTATTCTAGCTGCAATGACGACCAATAATACTTTTCTAAGAAAATATTTTAGTGAATTTTAGCGACCTATAATACTTTTGAAAATATTTTTTTGTCTATAAATATATCAAAAAAATTAGTAATTTATTTTGCATGCAATGACGACCTATAATACTTTTCTAATAATTTTTACCCTTTATTACCAGTATTTTTAGTATTGAATTTGCCCCATGAAGTCACACATGTACCTCAGCTTCACAAGGTGAAAACTAGCTGGAGAATAAACAAGGTAGAAAAGATTTGTTGGGAATTGCCATCGAAAAAAAAAAAGGTTCTTCGATTAAACGAAGAGTTACAGCGCGTGCCTACCTGGAGAATAAATAAGAATGACGGGGTTGTTTCTTTGGTGGTAAAACTTTAAAAGCCTGGCAAAGATGGGCCCACTGCACACCCGACCGTTATACATGTAAAAAACATCACCCGACCGTTATACATATAAGAAATATCACTTTGATATTTTCTACTAAAATCACTTCTCTCTTCTTCCTTCTCCTGTCTTCTTCTTCTTCTTTCATCTTTCTTTCTTTCTTTCGTTCTGTTTGTATGGCAGTTTGCCCAGGTTTAGTGTTTCAGATCCTTCATGGGAAATTTAGGTCCAAGAATACGGGCGGGCTCTAGTTGAATCATGCCAGCAACAATACAACCTTCCCCCTTCTCGCTGAACGCCTGCCAAACGGTATTCATTTCTCTCGTTGCTCTTCTTTGTTTTTCGTTGTTTTTAAAGATTAGAGTTTTGATGTTGTGGACTCTTAAAGAAATAACCAGCAATTCAATTTTCAGGAATTAGGTTTTCTTTTTATGATTCGCCAGTGAAAGATCCATACGAGTTCTTGGGTTTTGATCAAGTGCAGAATACTTTCTCCCTAAGGAATAAGGATGGGGTTAGGGCCTCTACTCTATTATTGTTTTGTCACTATCTTTTCTATTTCTTTTCTTATGAAACAGAAGGCTATCCAATGGGTTTATGATGGCATTTTTGATTGGTTATTCTCGGCGATGCAATTAGGTGCTCACTGTGTGGCAGCTTATCTTCTTTTACTGAAATAAGTCGATGTCTTCTCAATTTGTTCTGATCAAGTTCATTTTTGAACATTAGGTGCATATATTTTGAGGGCTCTAACGAGCTGCAATCACTTTTGAATATTATGAGTATTTCAACCCTGTTGCACCTTTCCTCCTTTGTGACTCACCGTTAAGAAAAAAGTACCCAACTGGACTCATTTTTGACCTGTGCTTAGGATTTCTGAGTTCTTCTTCTTTATTTTCCTATAAAACTGAATGTTAATGCAACGATGATATTTGGTGGAAACTTTACGACATGTTATTCTTAAGGAACAAATTGACTGGATCTTTTCAAGTGGCAATTAGGTGTTCTGTGAAATGATGTTTATCCAATCCCTCTAATCTGTGATTTTTCTTATTGTGATCCCTCTTGGTAATTGTTTTGCACAAAATGCCTTTTATTGCAGCCATAACCTCTTGGATTTTGGAGACGGAGTTCCACTTGCCTTGTGTCAGTTTCAGGGAATAGTACTCGCGGTAATAGGATCAGTGCTGAGATTGTATGACTTGGGGAAAAAGAGGATGCTTAGAAAATGTGAGAATAAGCTATTCCCAACTACATTGTCTCTATTCACACCTGTCGTGATTGGATTTATGTGGGGGACACTCAAGAAGTATGTTTTTCTGAAATACCTTTTAATCTGTGTGGAGCTATGTGATTTTGTTCTTGAGCAGCTTACCATCTCTCGCTTCCGTGCTGGTAATTCCTATTATATCTCTCTCTCTAATTCTTGATTTTTAGAATTGTTTGAAGTAAATAAGTTAGTTAAAAAAGAAAAAGATTGTAGTACGTGCTCAATTCTGGATTTTTCCTTTAAAGTTTTTTTTTAGTTTTGTTTGATTCTTGGTGTGTGTTGATTTGTTTAGTCCTTTATTACATTTGTCTTGCTCCTGCAGAATGGAGCTATGTGATTTTAGGCTCCAGGGTACTGTTTTCTGTTCATACTCTTGGCTTTCTCATGACTTTCCTCTTTGACTTGGAGATACAACTTAGTTTGTCTTTTGTTATGTTGTTCTGTTTTGTGCAATTTATGATTCCTTTTTCCTTATTGTAAATTCCTGTCTTTGACCTTTTCTTTCTTTGAATGCTTCATCCAATATATCTCATGTTGTTTCACGAAGGGACATGGCCACTCTAAGGATCCTTGGAGGTAGTAATCATTCATCTCCCACCAGGAAGCCACCATTCCCCACCTCCACTCCTCTGCCCGACCTATTGTGGAACTGCAGAGTGTACATTCCTCTAAATCTGAGCCCTGTAGGTAATTTCTCCCCCTTGTTCCTGCTTAAATCTCTCTTTCTTGATTGTCAAACCAAAAGTTCTATTGATCAGCTAGACAAATTATGGTTGCTCCCCCTAGTCTATTTTTGCAATACTTTTGCTTTTCCTCTTAACTTGCCTGCTGGAACCCCAGGGCAATAAAGCTGCTTTTAGCGTATGCACTGTAATTTAAAGAGGGAAGCTGCACATGAGAAACACAATGGTAAAGATCATGAACTTCATTTTATTATCAATATTGTCAAGGGCAGTTTTGTATCATATCTCTTAGTCTATGTTATTTTCTTTTAAGGGAATAAGATGTTTTTGCTCTTTATTGGGACTTTGTACAAAGGCTTTACCCTTAGGGTGGTGTCGTTCCAACTTTCAACAAAGGTTGTTTCCACTATTATGTTTAGTGACTAATTTGATCTTATTCAATATTTGAAATATAATTTAAATTACAAATATCAAATATATGCCGTTTGAATTATGATTTAAGCCATGTGCTGGCATTTTTGGTTGTATTCACCAAGGGCATTTTCTGTTAACACCCCTTTCGTATAAGACCCTTGAATATGCTGCTTCATTCTCATCTGATCAGTGTGCAGAAGGTGTGGTTGTTGTCGCCTTGGATGCATTGGGGATTTTTACAATTGAAAGATTGGGAGAAAATTAATGAAACTACAATACCTGGAAGATACACTCCAAGAAAGTTTGTCCATGAACCTGAGTGGAAATTGTTGGTCATTATTGAGAATCATCAAGGAGCATATACAGCAGAGGAGCGTGAAGCTGCAAAAAAAGAGCTCTTCGGAACTGTTGGAATGGGGGAAAATGGAAGTGCCAATGCTGAGAAGATGGAAAATGGTGGTGATGATGATTATAAAGATGACCCACTATCTGATGAGCAGTATGGTTATCCAAAAACTGAGACAGACTGGTGGGTTTCTTGCATCAGAGTACTTGATGCAAGGTCAGCTACTACAACTTTCCTGCTGGAACTTCAGACAATGTAGCTGCTTTTAGCGTATGCACTGTAAATTTCCCCGACAAGGAGCATGGAATCTCTTAGCTGTTGGTACAGCGAAGGGACCGAAGTTTTGGCCCAAAAGAAGCTTAATTGCTGGGTTCATTCACATTTATAAATTTGTAGATGATGGTAAAAGCCTGAAGCTTTTAGATAAGACCATGTAGGAGTTGCACTAGCCTTGTGTCGGTTGCAGGGGAAGATTACTCGCGGGAATAGGACCAGTGGTGAGATTGTATGACTTGGGGAAAAAAAGGTTTTATATTTTTGCTGATGATAATGTTCCAAGATGGTTTACAGCATCATACAATGTAGATTCTGATACCATGGCTGGTGCAGAAAAGTTTGGGAATGTGTACTTTGTGAGGTTGCCACAGGATGTTTATGATGATATAGAAGAAGATCCAACTGGCAGAAAGATAAGTGGGAGCAGGGAAAGCTTAATGGAGCTCCAGACAAGGTAGAGGAGATAGAACAGTTTCATATTGGTGATGTGGTTAATTGCTTGCAGAAGGCATCTCTAATTCCAGGCGGTGGAGAATGCTCTATTTAGAATGTTTCGAAAAGCAAGCAGTGGCCTCCTCCTATTGAAAAAGACTGTACGGTCACTATCCAAGGCTCAGGTGCCTGATTTTCTCTTCCTAAACATTATAGAAGTAGAAGTCGTAATGAAAAGGTGTTCCGGTACTCTATGATATAAAATATTTAAAAGGTTTCTAGATATCACATGTTCAATTTTCAAACAAGAGCAGTTGATTTGTATTGAAAAAATAATAATAGTAATAATAATAATAATAATAATAATAATAATAATAATAATAATAATAATAATAATAATAATAATAATAAAACATCAGTGAAGCCATGAGAGAGATTAGGAGTGTGGGAATTTTGAATCTATGCTAAATAATCTTCTGTTTGTTGCCTTCGCATCCTTTAATTTTCTTATGTCGCTACTGTGATATCTTTTAACTATTGTTTTTTTTTTCTGGGATATTTCCACATGTTAATAATACATAGTATTAATAGTTTAGGTCCAGATTTTATAACCTATATTAGCACAGGTATTATTTGGCACTCCGACGATGATATTGCATGTTATGGTTTTAGATTAGAAGTCCACACTCTCTAATCAAAAGTGTGTTTCTTTCCTCACTCTTTTAATGGATGCTAAGCTTACATTTATATTGCTTTGCTGGTTGTAGCCAGAAGGTTCTTGTAATCAAAATAGATGAAATAACATTTATATTTATCCAAAGGTTATATGTAACTCTTTGGGATCTATTTCTTTCTCAAGTATATAATATATGTTCTAACGGTGTTAGATATGTCCATTAGATGTTCTGACTCTTGTTCTTTGTTTTCTCAAGGGAGCTTAAAGGTATAGAATTTTATTTATTGTTATATATTTCAATGAGCTGCTATAGACTGTTGATGCATTAGATTACTGAAAACTGAATAAACTTTTGTGATTTCTATTTAGGCAGGTGCAATTCAAGGGTCATGCATTGGTCCTCATGATGCTCATGAAAGAGATGATATCCTCCTAGAATTGTTAGTAAACCATCTATTCAAAATCTACACTTAATGAATTTGTTTCCGTTTTGTGTATGTACGTATACATATAGTCCTGAGTGGCACAGCTCAGGCTTCTATTGTGGTAAGATAGTTTCTATTACTATTTCATTTCTTGAATTTTTCTCCTTTTATTTTGATGTGACCTTTTTTTTCATGTGCACGATAAGACAACAGGCAAATTCGGTTTCCAATGTGGTAATTAGCTGAACATCTCTTATTTGGTTGGCTTTTTGAAGCTGCAACATTACACTTTAATTTGTCGCACACCGGGTTATTTTATATACGCTTGTAACTAGTCCAAAAGCATACTGTATATGGGGATTGGTTAGATGCAAATGCAAAGTGGCTTGGATGGTGGAAGCAGTTATCCATCCGATTACAACTGCAAATGAAATAAAAGACATATCATGAGGTCAATAAAGAGTAAACCAATGAATTAGTCAATTAGGATAAGACCATTAACTCTATGTTTTAGGACATAACATCATAAAGATGTAAGTTCTAAAGGGTATGTGTATCACTTTGATATTTAGTTTGATGACAACATCAATATATAATTATTACATATGGTTGTTCCTTTTAAGACATATTTGCTTCATCTTTTAGAACATTTATCAGTTCTTTCGAAAGTTCTTCACTTATTTCGATCTAGCTTTGTTGTCTTATTGCTCAAGGCTTGCTGCTGGAGCTCTTTCTGCTACTTGTTGTGGAATCCAAAGATATCGGAGGCAGAGTGATTGCGTTGGTAAGATATAAATTATTTGATGTATTTTTTCTTATGGAGTTCAAGGATGTTCTCCCTCTTTTTTTTTGTTAAGTACTAACCATTTACATTTGTGAATGTGATGGCCACAATTCTCCTTTGCTTACCTAATTTTTTCTTCGCTTGGAATTTCGGTCAAGTAGCTATCTAGGAATGCTTGGGCTCGAAAGGCTTACACCAGGTGAATTTCTATGAAAAACTTTCATACTCATATTGTTCCTTTTGGTGTGATTTTTTTATCCAAAAATTTCCGTTTAGTTTGTACTTTTTTCAAATTAAATTTTCTTTTGGTACACGAAATGTGTGGGAGTATCTATATCGAAGCTTGTTAGATTGATGTCTTCATTGCTTGCAAAATATATTACTTGATGTATTTTTTTTATGCAATTCAAGGATGTTCTCCCTCTTTTCTTTTGTTAAGTACTAACCATTTACTTTTGTGAGTGTGAAGACTCGTTCGCTTCACTAATTTTTTGTTCACTTGGAATTTCGGTCAAGTAGCTATCTAGGAAAGCTTGGGCTCGAAAGGCTTACACCAGGTGAATTTATATGAAGCACTTTCATACTCATATTGTTCCTTTTGATGTAATTTTTTTATCCAATAATTTCCGTGTAGTTTGTACTTTTTTCAAATGAAATTTTCTTTTGGTACGGGAAATGTGTGGGAGTGTCTATATCGAAGCTTTTTAAATGGATGTCTTCATAGCATGCAAAATAAACTTGATGGATTTTTTCTTATGGAATTCAAGGATGTTCTCCCTCTTTTTTTTTTGTTAAGTACCAACCATTTACATTTGCGAATGTGAAGACCACAATTCTCCTTTGCTTACCTAATTTTTTCTTCGCTTTGAATTTCAGTAAAGTAGCTATCTAGGAATGCTTGGGCTCGAAAGGCTTACACCAGGTGAATTTCTATGAAGAACTTTCATACTCATATTGTTCCTTTTGGTGTGATTTTTTTATCCAAAAATTTTCGTGTAGTTTGTACTTTTTACAAATTTAATTTTCTTTTGGTACAGGAAATGTGTGGGAGTGTCTATATCGAAGCTTTTTAGATGGCTTTCTTCATTGCATGCAAAATAAATTACTTCACGTATTTTTTTTATGCAATTCAAGGATGTTCTCCCTCTTTAATTTTGTTAAGTGCTAACCATTTACAATTGTGAGTGTGAAGACCACAATTCTCCTTTGCTTACCTAATTTTTTCTTCGCTTGGAATTTCGGTCAAGTTGCTATCTAGGAATGCTTGGGCTCAAAAGGCTTACACCAGGTGAATTTCTATGAAGAACTTTCATACTCATAATGTTCCTTTTGATGTGATTTTTTATCCAATAATTTCCGTGTAGTTTGTACTTTTTTCAAGTTAAATTTTCTTTTGGTACACTAAATGTGTGGGAGTGTCTATATCGAAGCTTTTTAGATGTATGCCGTCATTGCTTGCAAAATAAATTACTTGATGTATTTTTTTTAGGGAATTCAAGATGTTATCCCTCTTTATTTTTGTTAAGTGCTAACCATTTACATTTATGAAAGTGAAGACCACAATTCTCCATTGCTTACCTTTTATTTTTTCGCTTGGAATTTCGGTCAAGTAGCTATCTAGGAATGGTTGGGCTCGAAAGGCTTATACCAAGTAAATTTCTATGAAGAACTTTCATACTCATATTGTTCCTTTTGATGTGATTTTTTTATCCAATAATTTCCGTGTAGTCTGTACTTTTTTCAAATTAAATTTTCTTTTAGTACAGGAAATGTGTGGGAGTGTCTAGATCGAAGCTTTTTAGATGGATTGCATGCAAAATAAATTACTTGAAGTATTTTTTTTATGTATGTCAAGGATGTTCTCCCTCTTTTTTTTCGTTAAGTGCTAACCATTTACATTTGTGAGTGTGAAGACCACAATTCTCCTTTGCTTACCTTATTTTTTCTTCGCTTGGAATTTCGGTCAAGTAGCTATATAGGAAAGCTTGGGCTCGATAGGCGTAAATTTCTATGAAGAACTTTCATACTCATATTGTTCCTTTTGATGTGATTTTTTATCCTATAATTTCCGTGTAGTTTGTACTTTTTTCAAATGAAATTTTGTTTTGGTACAGGAAATGTGTGGGAGTGTATATCGAAGCTTTTTAAATGGATGTCTTCATTGCATGCAAAATAAACTTTATGTATTTTTTCTTATGGAATTCAAGGATGTTCTCCCTCTTTTTTTTTTTGTTAAGTACTAACCATTTACATTTGTGAATGTGAAGACCACAATTCTCCTTTGCTTACCTAATTTTTTCTTCGCTTGGAATTTCGGTCAAGTAGCTATGTAGGAATGCGTGGGCTCGAAAAGCTTACACCAGGTGAATTTCTATGAAGAACTTTCATACTCATATTGTTCCTTTTGGTGTGATTTTTTTATCCAAAAATTTTCGGGTAGTTTGTATTTTTTTCAAATTAAATTTTCTTTTGGTACAGGAAATGTGTGGGAGTGTCTATATCGAAGCTTTTTAGATGGATGTCTTCATTGCATGCAAAATAAATTACTTCCTGTATTTTTTTTATGCAATTCAAGGATGTTCTCCCTCTTTAATTTTGTTAAGTGCTAACCATTTACATTTGTAAGTGTGAAGACCACAGTTCTCCTTTGCTTACCTAATTTTTTCTTCGCTTGGAATTTCGGTCAAGTAGCTATCTAGGAATGCTTAGGCTCGAAAGGCTTACACCAGGTGAATTTCTATGAAGAACTTTCATACTCATATTGTTCCTTTTGATGTGATTTTTTAACCAATAATTTCCGTGTAGTTTGTACTTTTTTCAAGTTAAATTTTCTTTTGGTACACTAAATGTGTGGGAGTGTCTATATCGAAGCTTTTTATATGTATGCCGTTATTGCTTGCAAAATAAATTACTTGATGTATTTTTTTTAGGGAATTCAAGATGTTCTTCCTCTTTATTTTTGTTAAGTGCTAACCATTTACATTTATGAATGTGAAGACCACAATTCTCCATTGCTTACCTAATTTTTTTTTCGCTTGGAATTTCGGTCAAGTAGCTATCTAGGAATGCTTGAGCTCGAAAGGCTTATACCAGGTAAATTTCTATGAAGAACTTTCATACTCATATTGTTCCTTTTGATGTCATTTTTTTATCCAATAATTTCCGTATAGTTTGTACTTTTTTAAAATTAAATTTTCTTTTAGTACAGGAAATGTGTGGTAGTGTCTAGATCGAAGCTTTTTAGATGGATGTCTTCATTGGATGCAAAATAAATTACTTGAAGTATTTTTTTTTGTGTAATACAAGGATGTTCTCCCTCTTTTTTTTTGTTAAGTGCTAACTATTTACATTTATGAGTGTGAAGACCACAATTCTCCTTTGCTTACATATTTTTTTCTTTGCTTGGAATTTCGGTCAAGTAGCTATATAGGAATGCTTGGGCTCGAAAGGCTTACACCAGGTAAATATCTATGAAGAAATTTCATACTCATATTGTTCCTTTTGGTGTGATTTTTTTATCCAAAAATTTTCGTGTAGTTTGTACTTTTTACAAATTTAATTTTCTTTTGGTACAGGAAATGTGTGGGAGTGTCTATATCGAAGCTTTTTAGATGGCTTTCTTCATTGCATGCAAAATAAATTACTTCACGTATTTTTTTTATGCAATTCAAGGATGTTCTCCCTCTTTAATTTTGTTAAGTGCTAACCATTTACAATTGTGAGTGTGAAGACCACAATTCTCCTTTGCTTACCTAATTTTTTCTTCGCTTGGAATTTCGGTCAAGTTGCTATCTAGGAATGCTTGGGCTCAAAAGGCTTACACCAGGTGAATTTCTATGAAGAACTTTCATACTCATAATGTTCCTTTTGATGTGATTTTTTATCCAATAATTTCCGTGTAGTTTGTACTTTTTTCAAGTTAAATTTTCTTTTGGTACACTAAATGTGTGGGAGTGTCTATATCGAAGCTTTTTAGATGTATGCCGTCATTGCTTGCAAAATAAATTACTTGATGTATTTTTTTTAGGGAATTCAAGATGTTATCCCTCTTTATTTTTGTTAAGTGCTAACCATTTACATTTATGAAAGTGAAGACCACAATTCTCCATTGCTTACCTTTTATTTTTTCGCTTGGAATTTCGGTCAAGTAGCTATCTAGGAATGGTTGGGCTCGAAAGGCTTATACCAAGTAAATTTCTATGAAGAACTTTCATACTCATATTGTTCCTTTTGATGTGATTTTTTTATCCAATAATTTCCGTGTAGTCTGTACTTTTTTCAAATTAAATTTTCTTTTAGTACAGGAAATGTGTGGGAGTGTCTAGATCGAAGCTTTTTAGATGGATTGCATGCAAAATAAATTACTTGAAGTATTTTTTTTATGTATGTCAAGGATGTTCTCCCTCTTTTTTTTCGTTAAGTGCTAACCATTTACATTTGTGAGTGTGAAGACCACAATTCTCCTTTGCTTACCTTATTTTTTCTTCGCTTGGAATTTCGGTCAAGTAGCTATATAGGAAAGCTTGGGCTCGATAGGCGTAAATTTCTATGAAGAACTTTCATACTCATATTGTTCCTTTTGATGTGATTTTTTATCCTATAATTTCCGTGTAGTTTGTACTTTTTTCAAATGAAATTTTGTTTTGGTACAGGAAATGTGTGGGAGTGTATATCGAAGCTTTTTAAATGGATGTCTTCATTGCATGCAAAATAAACTTTATGTATTTTTTCTTATGGAATTCAAGGATGTTCTCCCTCTTTTTTTTTTTGTTAAGTACTAACCATTTACATTTGTGAATGTGAAGACCACAATTCTCCTTTGCTTACCTAATTTTTTCTTCGCTTGGAATTTCGGTCAAGTAGCTATGTAGGAATGCGTGGGCTCGAAAAGCTTACACCAGGTGAATTTCTATGAAGAACTTTCATACTCATATTGTTCCTTTTGGTGTGATTTTTTTATCCAAAAATTTTCGGGTAGTTTGTATTTTTTTCAAATTAAATTTTCTTTTGGTACAGGAAATGTGTGGGAGTGTCTATATCGAAGCTTTTTAGATGGATGTCTTCATTGCATGCAAAATAAATTACTTCCTGTATTTTTTTTATGCAATTCAAGGATGTTCTCCCTCTTTAATTTTGTTAAGTGCTAACCATTTACATTTGTAAGTGTGAAGACCACAGTTCTCCTTTGCTTACCTAATTTTTTCTTCGCTTGGAATTTCGGTCAAGTAGCTATCTAGGAATGCTTAGGCTCGAAAGGCTTACACCAGGTGAATTTCTATGAAGAACTTTCATACTCATATTGTTCCTTTTGATGTGATTTTTTAACCAATAATTTCCGTGTAGTTTGTACTTTTTTCAAGTTAAATTTTCTTTTGGTACACTAAATGTGTGGGAGTGTCTATATCGAAGCTTTTTATATGTATGCCGTTATTGCTTGCAAAATAAATTACTTGATGTATTTTTTTTAGGGAATTCAAGATGTTCTTCCTCTTTATTTTTGTTAAGTGCTAACCATTTACATTTATGAATGTGAAGACCACAATTCTCCATTGCTTACCTAATTTTTTTTTCGCTTGGAATTTCGGTCAAGTAGCTATCTAGGAATGCTTGAGCTCGAAAGGCTTATACCAGGTAAATTTCTATGAAGAACTTTCATACTCATATTGTTCCTTTTGATGTCATTTTTTTATCCAATAATTTCCGTATAGTTTGTACTTTTTTAAAATTAAATTTTCTTTTAGTACAGGAAATGTGTGGTAGTGTCTAGATCGAAGCTTTTTAGATGGATGTCTTCATTGCATGCAAAATAAATTACTTGAAGTATTTTTTTTTGTGTAATACAAGGATGTTCTCCCTCTTTTTTTTTGTTAAGTGCTAACTATTTACATTTATGAGTGTGAAGACCACAATTCTCCTTTGCTTACATATTTTTTTCTTTGCTTGGAATTTCGGTCAAGTAGCTATATAGGAATGCTTGGGCTCGAAAGGCTTACACCAGGTAAATATCTATGAAGAAATTTCATACTCATATTGTTCCTTTTGGTGTGATTTTTTTATCCAAAAATTTCCGTGTAGTTTGTATTTTTTTCAAATTAAATATTCTTTTGGTACAAGAAATGTGTGGGAGTGTCTATATCGAAGCTTTTTAGATGGATGTCTTCATTGCATGCAAAATAAATTACTTCATGTATTTTGTTTTATGCAATTAAAGGATGTTCTCCCTCTTTAATTTTGTTAAGTGCTAACCATTTACATTTGTGAGTGTGAAGACCACAATTCTCCTTTGCTTACCTAATTTTTTCTTCACTTGGAATTTCGGTCAAGTAGCTATCTAGGAATGCTTGGGCTCGAAATGCTTACACCAGATGAATTTCTATGAAGAACTTTCATACTCATATTGTTCCTTTTGATGTGATTTTTTATCCAATAATTTCCGTGTAGTTTGTTTGTACTTTTTTCAAGTTAAATTTTCTTTTGGTACACTAAATGTGTGGGAGTGTCTATATCAAAGCTTTTTATATGTATGCCGTCATTGCTTGCAAAATAAATTACTTGATGTATTTTTTTTAAGGAATTCAACATGTTCTTCCTCTTTATTTTTGTTAAGGGCTAACCATTTACATTTATGAATGTGAAGATCACAATTCTCGTTTGCTTACCTAATTTTTTCCTCACTTGGAATTTCGGTCAAGTAGCTATATAGGAATTCTTGGGCTCGAAAGGCTTACACCAGGTAAATTTCTATGAAGAACTTTCATACTCATATTGTTCCTTTTGATGTGATTTTTTTATCCTATAATTTCCGTGTAGTTTGTACTTTTTTCAAATTAAATTTTCTTTTGGTACACGAAATGTGTGGGAGTGTCTATATCGAAGGTTTTTAGATTGATGTCGTCATTGCATGCTAAATAAATTACATGATGTGTTTTTTTATGGAATTGAAGGATGTTCTCCCTCTTTTTTTTTGTTCAGTACTAACCATTTACATTTCTGAATGTTAAGACCACAATTCTCGTTCGCTTAACTAATTTTTTTTTTTCACTTGGAATTTTGGTCAAGTAGCTATGTATGAAAGCTTGGGCTCGAAAGATTTACACCAGGTAAATTTTTATGAAGAACTTTCATACTGATATATTTCCTTTTGATGTGATTTTTTTATCCAATAATTTCCGTGTAGTTTGTACTTTTTTCAAATTACATTTCTTTTCATATACGAAATGTGTGGGAGTGTCTATATCGAAGCTTTTTAGATTGATGTCGTCATTGCATGCAAAATAAATTACATGATGTGTTTTTTTATGGAATTCAAGGATGTTCTCCCTCTTTTTTTTGTGAAGTACTAACCATTTACATTTCTGAATGTGAAGACCACAATTCTTCTTTGCTTAACTAATATTTTGTTTGCTTGGTATTTCGGTCAAGTAGCTACCTACAAAAGCTTGGGCTCGAAAGGCTTACACTAGGTGAATTTCTATGAAGAGCTTTCTTACTCATATTGTTCCTTTAGTCGTGATTTTCTTATCCAATAATTTCCGTATAGTTTGTACTTTTTTCAAAATACATTTCTTTTGGTACACAAAATGTGTGGGAGTGTCTTTTTTGAAGCGTTTTAGATTGATGTCATCATTGCATGCAAAATAAATTACATGATGTGTTTTTTTATGGAATTCAATGATGTTCTCTCTCTTTTTTTTTGTTAAGTACTAACCATTTGCATTTTGAATGTGAAGACCACAATTCTTCTTTGCTTAACTAATATTTTGTTCGCTTGGAATTTCGGTCAAGTTGCTATCTACGAAAGCTTGGGCTCGGAAGATTTACACCAGGTGAATTTCTATGAAGAACATTCATACTCATATTTTACCTTTTGATGTGATTATTTTATCCAATAATTTCCTTGTAGTTTGTACTTTTTTCAAAATACATTTCTTTTGGCACACGAAATGTGTGGGAGTGTCTTTATTGAAGCGTTTTAGATTGATGTTGTCATTGCATGCAAAATAAATTACTTGGTGTATTTTTTTTCTCGAATTCAAAGATGTTCGTCCTCTTTTTTTTTGTTAAGTACTAACCATTTGCTTTTCTGAATGTGAAGACCACAATTCTCTGTTACTTAACTAATTTTTTGTTCCCTTGGAATTTCAGCCAAGTAGCTATCTACGAAAGTTTGGGCTCGAAAGATTTACATCAGGTGAATTTTTTTGAAGAACTTTCATACTCTTATTATTCCATTTGATGTGATTTTTTTATCCAATAATTTCGGTGTAGTTTGTACTTTATTAAAATTATATTTCTTTTGCTACACGAAATGTGTGGAAGTGTCTATATCAAAGCTTTTTAGATTGATGTCGTCATTGCATGCAAATAAATTACTTGGTGTAGTTTTTTTTATCGAATTCAAGGATGTTCTCCCTCTTTTTTTTTTGTTTAGTACTAACCATTTACATTTCTAAATGTGAAGACCACAATTCTCGTTTGCTTAACTAATTTTTTTTCACTTGGAATTTCGGTCAAGTAGTGATGCGACCATATTATTTGATAATTTCATCCATATTTATGTAGTGTTTTGCATATGTTTTGTGTATAAAATGCCTTGATATTCTTTGTTTTATATTTTGAAGGCATTTTTGGATGAAAGATGCAAAAAGGAGGTAATTGGAGGTAATTGACAGATTTGACCTTCAGTCGGTGTTTTGTGCACAGTGGAAGCTCTAGAGATCGAAATGAAGTGATTCCAGTGACATTCAAAAGCTAACATCCATAGATTTATAGAAAGCTAAGGAAAAAGAAATAAAATAAGGAAGATCATGGAAATCGCAGCCTTCAAAGTCAAATCTTGCAATCTGCCGATATCGACCTTTGTCCATTCGAACTTCAATATCTCGAGATACAAAAGTCGGATTGATGAAAACTCAATTTTCGTGGATTCAGGACTCAACGACCTATAAACGCTCCAAATTGCAGCTCAAAACGATGTGATATGAAGGAGATATGAATTTTACAAGGGACAACTAAATTCTGCCAACTTAAGGAAGGACTATTTTGTAAAATAGACACTAGGGTTTCTAAGCATATATAAAGGAGAAGAGGAGCAAGGAAGTGGCGGCCAGCACAAAAGAAAACACAAAATCTTCCTCCTCCAAACCCTAAATCATGTGTTCTTCCATCTTTTTATTTAGTTGTTCAATAAACATGCAAGGCTAGACTCTTTTGCTTGGTTGCAAGGACACAAAAACCTTCGGATTTCAAGAACCGTGAGATTTATTCTTCCTTCTATTTTCATTTTATGTTATGAATTTCCTATGATTGTTTTCCTATGCATATTTCCTATGATTGTTGTTGATGATTGCTAGAGCGGACTCTAAGTTATTGTTGTGAACAATCTATTGCTAAGTTTAATATCAAAACCGGAGTTGTGATATATGAACTTGTGAAGCAACTAAGCTTGATAATTGTGGCGGAACTATATTATTGAACTTAGGGAGAACATATGAATAAATTGACACAAGTTGCGGACAACTTGTATGTTAATCTTGATGAAATTATCTAGTTCTTAAAGCTACCATTAAATTGAATCATTAGTGCGGACACTTTGATTGTTTGTTGGTTAGGATTAGTTATACGGCGGATCTGTTAATTAATCACGTTAAGAAAAGATAAAATTTCAGAACATAAATTGCATTTTTCGTTTCAAGGATCGGTTCTAATTTCCGTAGGTGGATGTATGCTTGTGACCAAGGTTTGTTTTCTTGATAAGTTTCGATTTTAATTGATTTTGTTTGCTAGTTTAATTGCTGCCATAGTTTAGATAATCACAAACCAAATCCCCCCAATCACATAACATACAACATAAAAATCTGACTTGAAACTTCCTCGTGGGATCGACCCCTTGCTTGCTCTATACTATCTTGTGTGTTTTAAGCTAGGGTAATTAATTTGTGCGACCACGACATCGCAACAAGTAGCTATCTACGAAAGCTTGCGCTCGAAAGATTTACATTAGGTGAATTTCTATGAAGAACTTTCATACTCATATTTTTCCTTTTGATGTTAATATTTTATCCAATAATTTCCGTGTAGTATGTACTTTTTTCAAATTACATTTCTTTTGGTACACGAAATGTGTAGGAGTGTCTATATCGAAGCTTTTTAGATTGATGTCGTCATTGCATGCAAAATAAATTACATGATGTGTTTTTTTATGGAATTCAAGGATGTTCTCCCTCTTTTTTTTGTGAAGTACTAACCATTTACATTTCTGAATGTGAAGACCACAATTCTTCTTTGCTTAACTAATATTTTGTTCGCTTGGAATTTCGGTCAAGTAGCTATCTACGAAAGCTTGGGTTCGAAAGGCTTACACTAGGTGAATTTCTATGAAGAGCTTTCTTACTCATATTGTTCCTTTAGTCGTGATTTTCTTATCCAATAATTTCCGTATAGTTTGTACTTTTTTCAAAATACATTTCTTTTGGTACACGAAATGTGTGGGAGTGTCTTTTTTGAAGCGTTTTAGATTGATGTCATCATTGCATGCAAAATAAATTACATGATGTGTTTTTTTATGGAATTCAATGATGTTCTCTCTCTTTTTTTTTGTTAAGTACTAACCATTTGCATTTTGAATGTGAAGACCACAATTCTTCTTTGCTTAACTAATATTTTGTTCGCTTGGAATTTCGGTCAAGTTGCTATCTACGAAAGCTTGGGCTCGGAAGATTTATACCAGGTGAATTTCTATGAAGAACATTCATACTCATATTTTACCTTTTGATGTGATTATTTTATCCAATAATTTCCTTGTAGTTTGTACTTTTTTCAAAATACATTTCTTTTGGTACACGAAATGTGTGGGAGTGTCTTTATTGAAGCGTTTTAGATTGATGTCGTCATTGCATGCAAAATAAATTACTTGGTGTATTTTTTTTTCTCGAATTCAAAGATGTTGTCCCTCTTTTTTTTTGTTAAGTACTAACCATTTGCATTTCTGAATGTGAAGACCATAATTCTCCGTTGCTTAACTAATTTTTTGTTCCCTTGGAATTTCGTTCAAGTAGCTATCTACGAAAGCTTGGGCTCGAAAGATTTACACCAGGTGAATTTCTATGAAGAACATTCATACTCATATTTTTCCTTTTGATGTTATTATTTTATCCAATAATTTCCGTGTAGTTTGTACTTTTTTCAGAATACATTTCTTTTGGCACACGAAATGTGTGGGAGTGTCTTTATTGAAGCGTTTTAGATTGATGTCGTCATTACATGCAAAATAAATTACTTGGTGTATATTTTTTCTCGAATTCAAAGATGTTCGCCCTCTTTTTTTTTGTTAAGTACTAACCATTTGCATTTCTGAATGTGAAGACCACAATTCTTCGTTGCTTAACTAATTTTTTGTTCCCTTGGAATTTTGGCCAAGTAGCTATCTACGAAAACTTGGGCTCGAAAGATTTACATCAGGTGAATTTTTATGAAGAACTTTCATACTCTTATTATTCCATTTGATGTGATTTTTTTATCCAATAATTTCGGTGTAGTTTGTACTTTATTCAATTTATATTTCTTTTGCTACAGGAAATGTGTGGGAGTGTCTATATCAAAGCTTTTTAGATTGATGTCGTCATTGCATGCAAATAAATTACTTGATGTAGTTTTTTTTATCGAATTCAAGGATGCTCTCCCTGTTTTTTTTATTCACTACTAACCATTTACATTTCTGAATGTGAAGACCACAATTCTCGTTTGCTTAACTAATTTTTTTTCACTTGGAATTTCGGTCAAGTAGTGATGCGACCATATTATTTGATAATTTCATCCATATTTATGTAGTGTTTTGCATATGTTTTGTGTGTAAAATGCCTTGATATTCTTTGTTTTATATTTTGAAGGCATTTTTGGATGAAAGATGCAAAAAGGAGGTAATTGGAGGTAATTGACAGATTTGACCTTCAGTCGGTGTTTTGTGCACAGTGGAAGCTCTAGAGATCGAAATGAAGTGATTCCAGTGACATTCAAAAGCTAACATCCATAGATTTATGGAAAGCTAAGGAAAAAGAAATAAAATAAGGAAGATCATGGAAATCGCAGCCTTCAAAGTCAAATCTTGCAATCTGCCGATATCGACCTTTGTCCATTCGAACTTCAATATCTCGAGATACAAAAGTCGGATTGATGAAAACTCAATTTTCGTGGATTCAGGACTCAACGCCCTATAAACGCTCCAAATTTCAGCTCAAAACGATGTGATATGAAGGAGATATGAATTTTACAAGGGACAACTAAATTCTGCCAACTTAAGGAAGGACTATTTTGTAAAATAGACACTAGGGTTTCTAAGCATATATAAAGGAGAAGAGGAGCAAGGAAGTGGCGGCCAGCACAAAAGAAAACACAAAATCTTCCTCCTCCAAACCCTAAATCATGTGTTCTTCCATCTTTTTATTTAGTTGTTCAATAAACATGCAAGGCTAGACTCTTTTGCTTGGTTGCAAGGACACAAAAACCTTCGGATTTCAAGAACCGTGAGATTTATTCTTCCTTCTATTTTCAGTTTATGTTATGAATGAGTATGATTGTTTTCCTATGCATATTTCCTATGATTGTTGTTGATGATTGCTAGAGCGGACTCTAAGTTATTGTTGTGAACAATCTATTGCTAAGTTTAATATCAAAACCGGAGTTGTGATATATGAACTTGTGAAGCAACTAAGCTTGATAATTGTGGTGGAACTACATTATTGAACTTAGGGAGAACATATGAATAAATTGACACAAGTTGCGGACAACTTGTATGTTAATCTTGATGAAATTATCTAGTTCTTAAAGCTACCATTAAATTGAATCATTAGTGCAGACACTTTGATTGTTTGTTGGTTAGGATTAGTTATACGGCGGATCCGTTAATTAATCACGTTAAGAAAAGATAAAATTTCAGAACATAAATTGCATTTCTCGTTTCAAGGATCGGTTCTAATTTCCGTAGGTGGATGTATGCTTGTGACCAAGGTTTGTTTTCTTGATAAGTTTCGATTTTAATTGATTTTGTTTGCTAGTTTAATTGCTGCCATAGTTTAGATAATCACAAACCAAATCCCCCCAATCACATAACGTACAACATAAAAATCTGACTTGAAACTTCCTCGTGGGATCGACCCCTTGCTTGCTCTATACTATCTTGTGTGTTTTAAGCTAGGGTAATTAATTTGTGCGACCGCGACATCGCAACAAATTTTGGCGCCGTTGCCGGGGAGGTAATTTTAGTTGATTGTTGTGCTTGTACTGTTATTTTTATTTGCTGTGATTCAAAAAAAAAAAAGAAAGAAAGAAACAGAATTTTTGCTTGCGACAGTACTGTTCACTTGCGGCAACGGTACTGTTCAAAACAGAGTTTTTGGTGGAATTAGGTATCGGTATTTTGTTTCCTGAAGGAAAAGGACGTTCTGAACAAGACTAGTGATAATCACTAGCCCCATCCTATTGAGGCCAAATTCCGCTTTTTTATAGTGTTTTTAGGCAGTTTTAGTTTTCTACCGTAAAGTTTTCGTACAATTTGCATTGGTTTCGATCTCTTGTGTGGTTACTTTCTTTTGAGTTTTCTTAAGAATTTATGCCTGTGATCCGTTCTACTAATCAAATTCAAGTGCAGATTGATCTTGAAATAGAAAGCACTTTACGCAGGTTGAGAAAGGAAGCTCGTCTCAACACCATGGCTATTGTACGACAACAAACACTCAAGGAGCTTGCTGCTCCCAACGTGGAAAATCAACCATTGTGCATAAACATTGACAATAATGTAAACCTTGAGCTCAAATCTGGTTTTATACATTTGTTACCAACATTTAATGGTCTTGCAGGAGAAGATCCTCATACTCATCTCAAGGAGTTCCATATGGTTTGTGTTGGCATGAAACCGAATGGAGTTGATGAAGAACAAGTTAAGTTGAAAGCTTTCCCTTTCTCTTTGAAGGGGGCAGCAAAGGCATGGCTTTTCTCTATTCTCCCAGGATCTATTGGAACTTGGAATGCTATGAAGAAGATTTTCCTGGAGAAATATTTTCCAGCATCTCGAGTTGCCAATATAAGGAAAGAAATATGTGGGATTCGACAATCTCATGGAGAGACACTTTCCGAGTATTGGGAAAGATTTGAGCAACTATGTATTCAATGCCCTCATCATCAAATACCCGATCAGCTGCTCATTCAATATTTCTATGAAGGATTGATGCCTACTGACCGTAGTATCATTGATGCTGCAAGTGGAGGCGCATTGGTGGATAAGACACCCGAGGCTGCACGCCAATTGATCTCAAACATGGCAGCCAACTCAAAACAGTTTGGCACTCGTGGAGACCTCTCCAACAAACGAGTAAATGAGGTAAGTATTTCTAACCTTGAAAATAAAGTTAATGATCTTACTTCTCTTGTGCGTTCTTTGGCTTGTGGAAATGTGCAGCAGGTGAAAGTTTGTAACATATGCTCCTTACAAGGACATGCTTCGGATATGTGCCCAACAATGCAAGAAGATTACATTGAACAAGCTCATGCAATTGATGGAGCATTTAACGGACAGCCCCAGCGTAAATATGATCCCTTTTCCAACACGTACAATCCCGGATGGAGAGATCATCCCAACTTACGCTACAACAACCCATCCCAACAAGGCAATCCAGGCCGACAGTTCCATCCACATGGATTTCAGCCCCAACAAAATTATCAAGCAAGACAACCTGCTCCATTCACAAACTCCAATGTTATGGGGTCGTCATCCAATGATGATCTTCGTGAGATGATGAAAACTTTGGCTTCTAATACTGTTACCTTGCAACAAAATGTCATGTCTTTTCAACAGGAAACAAGGTCAAGTATTCACAACTTGGAAAAGCAAATGGGGCAAGTAGCTTCAAGAGTAGGGAAATTGGAAGCACAAATAAATGGAAAGTTGCCCTCCCAAGCATTGAATCCAAAAGAGAATGTTAGTGCTATCATGCTGCGAAGTGGGAAAGAACTTGAAGAGAAAAAATTGAAACAAATTGAGATGGAGGAGGAAGAAGAGATAGAAACTGAATTGAGTACAAAGAAAGAACATCCTCCTCCTCCACAAACAGAAACAAAGACCAACATTCCAAAGGTAACTTTTCACTCAATTAATTCTAGTTTTAAAACAAATCCACCCTTTCCTGTGAGTTCTTCTAGATCAAAGAAAGAAGACAAAGAAAAAGAGATCTTAGAGGTTTTCAAGAAAGTGGAACTGAACATTCCTTTACTTGATGCTATCAAGCAAATTCCCAAGTATGCAAAATTCTTGAAGGAGTTGTGTACTACCAAGAGAGCTTTCAAACTGAAAGGTCATGAAACGGTAAGTATGGGTGAAGTTGTATCTGCCGTTGTTCAAAAGAATCTGCCTTTGAAACAAAAAGACCCAGGTGCGTTTACTATCCCATGTGTTATTGGTAATGCTAGTTTTAAAAGGGCTTTATGCGATTTAGGTGCATCCATTAGTGTTATGCCCAAACATGTTTATGATTCTCTTAGTCTTGAGCCTTTGAATAAAACTAGCATTGTAATACAACTTGCGGATCGTAGTTTTGTTTACCCACTTGGTGTGATAGAAGATGTCCTGGTCAAGATTGATAGTTTGGTTATTCCATGTGATTTTTATATTCTTGATATGGAACATGATTCTTGTGATTCATCAACCAGCACTCCTATATTGTTTGGGAGACCATTCTTGAAAACCGCCAACACAAAGATTGATTGTGGTAAGGATACCTTGTCTATGGAGGTAGGAGATGAAAAAATTGAATTCAATTTTCATGATGCAATGAAATATCCTTATAGCAATGTTTATTGTATCACATGCTATGATCAAATTGATAAGTGTGTGCAGCAAGTTTGTGATTTTGATTGCGAAGACGGATTAAGCATAGCTTTAAGCTATGGCTATGATTTCACCAAGATAGAAGAGATGGAGAGGCACGTGTGTGTTCCCCAAAACGTGCACGAATCAATATTGGCCTTACAAGCTTTGCAAACCATTCCCCATGGTAATGTCTTTGTTGATTTAATACTCTCACATAAAAAGCTTTTGCCATCTATTTTACAGACCCCCGAGTTAGAATTAAAACCTTTGCCCGATAATTTGAAGTATGTATTCATTGGTGACAACAATACACTTCCCGTTATCATAGCAAAAGGTTTGACAAGTATGCAAGAGGAAAAACTTGTGAAGTTGTTGTGTGATCACAAGACGGCCATTGGATGGACTTTAGCCGACATCAAGGGCATTAGTCCCTCAATATGTATGCATCACATACTATTAGAGGACAACACAAAACCAACAAGGGAAATGCAAAGGAGGTTGAACCCGCCTATGATGGAGGTAGTGAAAGCTGAAATTTTGAAACTGTTAGATGCAGGAGTCATTTACCCCATCACTGACAGTAAATGGGTCGCGCCAATCCATGTGGTGCCCAAAAAGACCGGAATCACGTTGGTGAAAAACAAAAATGATGAGCTCATTCCTACTCGCATCTCGAGTGGATGGAGAATGTGTGTTGATTACAGAAAGCTCAATCTTTCTACACGCAAAGATCATTTCCCATTACCATTCATGGATCAAATGCTTGCACGCCTAGCAGGTAAGTCTTTTTATTGCTTTCTTGATGGATATAGTGGATACAATCAGATTGTTATTAATCCTGAGGATCAAGAAAAGACTACGTTTACATGTCCATTTGGTACATATGCATATAGGAGAATGCCTTTTGGTCTCTGTAATGCTCCTGCAACTTTTCAAAGATGCATGATGAGTATATTTTCTGACTATGTTGAAAGAATAATCGAGGTTTTTATGGATGATTTCACGGTGTATGGTGATTCTTTTGATAGATGTCTAGAAAATTTATCTTTGATCTTGAAAAAGTGCATTGAAACTAACCTTGTCTTGAACTATGAAAAGTGTTATTTTATGGTAGAACAAGGAATAGTTCTTGGACATGTTGTGTCTTCACGTGGATTAGAGGTTGATAAAGCTAAGATAGATGTTATTTCATCATTGCCTTACCCCTCATGCGTGAGGGAGGTTCGTTCTTTTCTAGGCCATGCAGGTTTCTATCGACGCTTTATCAAAGATTTCTCGAAGATTACGGCACCCTTGTGCAAACTATTAGCCAAAGAAGTGGATTTTGTGTTTGATCAAGCATGTAAAGATGCCCATGATGAGCTTAAGAGACGTGTCACATCTGCCCCTATCATCCAACCACCAAATTGGGATGAACCTTTTGAGATAATGTGTGATGCGAGTGACTATGTCGTAGGAGCTGTGCTTGGGCAAAGAATTGGGAAGAATTTGCATGTTATCGCCTATGCTTCTCGTATGTTGGATGGAGCACAATGCAATTACCATACAACTAAAAAGGAACTTTTTGCAGTGGTGTTTGCTCTTGAAAAATTCAGGTCATATCTACTTGGTACAAAAGTCATTGTTTTTACTGACCATGCAGCTCTCAGGTATCTTTTGAAGAAGAAGGAGTCCAAACCAAGACTGATTAGGTGGATCTTGCTTTTACAAGAATTCGATCTCGAGATCAAAGACAAAAAAGGTGCTGAAAACCATGTGGCTGATCACTTAAGCCGACTGAGGACCGAGGATATACAGATCGAAACAATAAGAGAGACATTCCCTGATGAGCAGTTGTATATGTTGCATTCCTCTACAAGACCATGGTATGCTGATTTGGTAAACTATTTAGTCACCAAAGAATTCCCTCCAGGTTTGTCTAAACCCCAAAAAGATAAGTTACGAGCTAATGCTAAATATTATTTTTGGGACGATCCTTACCTTTGGAAATTTTGTGCGGATCAAGTAGTTAGGAGGTGTGTACCACAAGATGAATTTCATTCCATTCTCACTTTTTGTCATTCTCATTCTTGTGGTGGGCATTTTGGAGCAAAAAGAACAGCCCACAAGGTACTTGAAAGTGGTTTCTATTGGCCTTCTATTTTTAAAGATGCATATCACTTCTGCAAATCATGTGAAAAATGCCAAAGAACAGGTAATATCACTCATAAGAATCAAATGCCTTTAACGAATATTCTTGTAAGTGAAATTTTTGATGTTTGGGGTATTGACTTTATGGGTCCATTTCCTTCTTCTTTTGGCAATCTTTATATTCTTCTTGCTGTTGATTATGTGTCTAAATGGATTGAGGCGAAAGCCACACGAACTAATAATGCTAAAGTTGTTTTAGATTTTGTCAGGACTCACATATTTGACAGGTTTGGAATCCCTAAAGCTATCATTAGCGATCGTGGCACTCATTTCTGTAATCGTTCCATGGAAGCATTGCTACGCAAATATCACGTGACTCATCGAACTTCCACAGCATATCATCCTCAAACGAATGGCCAAGCTGAAATTTCAAATCGAGAAATCAAGTCCATTTTGGAGAAAACAGTGCAACCTAATCGGCGAGATTGGAGTCTACATCTTGGAGATGCACTTTAGGCTTATCGGACTGCTTATAAATCACCTATAGGAATGTCACCTTATAGAATGATTTATGGGAAAGCATGTCATCTACCGGTGGAGCTTGAACACAAAGCTTTTTGGGCCATTAAACAATGTAACATGGATTATGATGCTGCTGGGATTGCAAGAAAACTGCAACTACAAGAGTTGGAAGAGATTCGAAATGATGCTTACGAGAATGCAAGGATTTACAAAGAAAAGACTAAGAATCTTCATGACCGAATGCTTACAAGAAAGGAGTTTCATGTTGGAGACAAAGTCCTTCTTTATCATTCGCGTTTGAAACTTTTTCCTGGAAAATTGCGCTCTCGTTGGATTGGACCCTTTGTTGTTTCTAATGTTTTTCCTTATGGTGCAGTTGAAATTACAAGTTTAGAAACCAACAAAGTACTCAAGGTCAATGGGCATCGTTTGAAACCTTTCTATGAAGGTTGGACGACAGAACTCACCGCTTCTATAGAGTTAGCTGAACCAATCTATGAAGAATGAGCATGCCACATGTCAAGCCTATGACATAAAACAAAAGCGCTTACTGGGAGGCAACCCAACACAAAAAAAAAATCAGATTTGCTTTCTTTTTCCTTATCTTTTATTTTTTCGCATTTTAATTTATTTTTTGTCATTCTCTTATGTTCCTTTTCTTTTATTTCAACATTGAGGACAATGTTGTGTTTTAAGTGTGGGGGTATTGGGAGAATTTTAGTTTTCTTTGTTGTTCTAAAAAAATAAAAATTGTTTGTTTTTTTTAACTCCCATTGGTTTTTGAGAATATGAGTATTATGTATGAGAATTAAGTGAGATAGATGAATATATAAATCAAATGAATGAGTGTGCATGCAAGTTTTAATGTTTAATTGGTTTAGGGATTGACTCTGAAAATATGCCATGTTGACTTTATAGTGTTATACCAATGTAAGCTTTTGAGCCTTCAACATTATATTCTTTGATTGTGCGTTCTTTCAATGATATGTATCTCTAGAACTTGCTTCATATCTTATTGAGATTACATTCACATTACATAGATGCATGAAGATGATAAAGGCATTAGGAATTTTAACCGCTTGAGCCAAAAAGCCAACCTAAAGCATATTATCTTTAGTGAGCCCCTTTTGAGCTTGTTTATCCTTTCTTTGCTTTATCCATGTATAAGCCTTAAACTTTTTATATGTTTTCCTCTTTTCCCCTGGCCAAGGATTAGTAGAGCATATACTTGTGATATCTCATGGAATTATGGTTGGAAATTATGTGAAAAGAAAGAAGAAGTGATGCTTGATGAAAAGATGGGCAAAGTTGCCAAAGGTGAAAAAGAACAAAAGAAAAAAAAAGAACAAGAAAACAAAAGAAAAAGAAAGAAAAAGAAAAGAACAATCAAAGAAGAAAAGAAAAAAAAAAAGAAATAGAAAAGAGCTTGAAATCGAAAGAAGCTAAATTGGTGCTTGAAGATTGAAAATTGATGTGTTTTGATGGAATATCTTGGTTGAAATATTTTTTTGCAGAATGCTCTACTTTCTTTGGTTTGAACCTTTTCTTCTACTCTCTTTTACCTCACCTTAACCTTAGCCCCATTACAACCGAAAAATAAGACATTTTGATTCATGCATTGTTTGTAATATTTTAGTAATGGAGATGAGATTGAAGAGCAAGCTTATGGTAGAACATCTTCATTGATTGAATTTGAGAGATTTAAACACATAAGCTCGAAACACATGAGTGTTGGAGTGTATATCAATGAGAGGACCTATCACTTTGGCATGGCATAGATTTCTTTTAAATCCCGAAGAGTAATTGAGTTTTGAAGTTTGCATGTAAACGAATTCATGAAGATTTATGTTCTTTATCCTTCTCGATTGTATTCTTATTTATAATGCTTGAATTCTTGGATATTGATGGGATATTAAGGGATTGGTCATGGTTATTTTTAATTAAATTTTTTTTTACCTATCCTTTCTCGAGGACGAGCAAGAGCTAAGTGTGGGGGTATTTGATGCGACCATATTATTTGATAATTTCATCCATATTTATGTAGTGTTTTGCATATGTTTTGTGTATAAAATGCCTTGATATTCTTTGTTTTATATTTTGAAGGCATTTTTGGATGAAAGATGCAAAAAGGAGGTAATTGGAGGTAATTGACAGATTTGACCTTCAGTCGGTGTTTTGTGCACAGTGGAAGCTCTAGAGATCGAAATGAAGTGATTCCAGTGACATTCAAAAGCTAACATCCATAGATTTATGGAAAGCTAAGGAAAAAGAAATAAAATAAGGAAGATCATGGAAATCGCAGCCTTCAAAGTCAAATCTTGCAATCTGCCGATATCGACCTTTGTCCATTCGAACTTCAATATCTCAAGATACAAAAGTCGGATTGATGCAAACTCAATTTTCGTGGATTCATGACTCAAAGACCTATAAACGCTCCAAATTTCAGCTCAAAACGATGTGATATGAAGGAGATATGAATTTTACAAGGGACAACTAAATTCTGCCAACTTAAGGAAGGACTATTTTGTAAAATAGACACTAGGGTTTCTAAGCATATATAAAGGAGAAGAGGAGCAAGGAAGTGGCGGCCAGCACAAAAGAAAACACAAAATCTTCCTCCTCCAAACCCTAAATCATGTGTTCTTCCATCTTTTTATTTAGTTGTTCAATAAACATGCAAGGCTAGACTCTTTTGCTTGGTTGCAAGGACACAAAAACCTTCGGATTTCAAGAACCGTGAGATTTATTCTTCCTTCTATTTTCAGTTTATGTTATGAATGAGTATGATTGTTTTCCTATGCATATTTCCTATGATTGTTGTTGATGATTGCTAGAGCGGACTCTAAGTTATTGTTGTGAACAATCTATTGCTAAGTTTAATATCAAAACCGGAGTTGTGATATATGAACTTGTGAAGCAACTAAGCTTGATAATTGTGGTGGAACTACATTATTGAACTTAGGGAGAACATATGAATAAATTGACACAAGTTGCGGACAACTTGTATGTTAATCTTGATGAAATTATCTAGTTCTTAAAGCTACCATTAAATTGAATCATTAGTGCAGACACTTTGATTGTTTGTTGGTTAGGATTAGTTATACGGCGGATCCGTTAATTAATCACGTTAAGAAAAGATAAAATTTCAGAACATAAATTGCATTTCTCGTTTCAAGGATCGGTTCTAATTTCCGTAGGTGGATGTATGCTTGTGACCAAGGTTTGTTTTCTTGATAAGTTTCGATTTTAATTGATTTTGTTTGCTAGTTTAATTGCTGCCATAGTTTAGATAATCACAAACCAAATCCCCCCAATCACATAACGTACAACATAAAAATCTGACTTGAAACTTCCTCGTGGGATCGACCCCTTGCTTGCTCTATACTATCTTGTGTGTTTTAAGCTAGGGTAATTAATTTGTGCGACCGCGACATCGCAACAAATTTTGGCGCCGTTGCCGGGGAGGTAATTTTAGTTGATTGTTGTGCTTGTACTGTTATTTTTATTTGCTGTGATTCAAAAAAAAAAAAGAAAGAAAGAAACAGAATTTTTGCTTGCGACAGTACTGTTCACTTGCGGCAACGGTACTGTTCAAAACAGAGTTTTTGGTGGAATTAGGTATCGGTATTTTGTTTCCTGAAGGAAAAGGACGTTCTGAACAAGACTAGTGATAATCACTAGCCCCATCCTATTGAGGCCAAATTCCGCTTTTTTATAGTGTTTTTAGGCAGTTTTAGTTTTCTACCGTAAAGTTTTCGTACAATTTGCATTGGTTTCGATCTCTTGTGTGGTTACTTTCTTTTGAGTTTTCTTAAGAATTTATGCCTGTGACCCGTTCTACTAATCAAATTCAAGTGCAGATTGATCTTGAAATAGAAAGCACTTTACGCAGGTTGAGAAAGGAAGCTCGTCTCAACACCATGGCTATTGTACGACAACAAACACTCAAGGAGCTTGCTGCTCCCAACGTGGAAAATCAACCATTGTGCATAAACATTGACAATAATGTAAACCTTGAGCTCAAATCTGGTTTTATACATTTGTTACCAACATTTAATGGTCTTGCAGGAGAAGATCCTCATACTCATCTCAAGGAGTTCCATATGGTTTGTGTTGGCATGAAACCGAATGGAGTTGATGAAGAACAAGTTAAGTTGAAAGCTTTCCCTTTCTCTTTGAAGGGGGCAGCAAAGGCATGGCTTTTCTCTATTCTCCCAGGATCTATTGGAACTTGGAATGCTATGAAGAAGATTTTCCTGGAGAAATATTTTCCAGCATCTCGAGTTGCCAATATAAGGAAAGAAATATGTGGGATTCGACAATCTCATGGAGAGACACTTTCCGAGTATTGGGAAAGATTTGAGCAACTATGTATTCAATGCCCTCATCATCAAATACCCGATCAGCTGCTCATTCAATATTTCTATGAAGGATTGATGCCTACTGACCGTAGTATCATTGATGCTGCAAGTGGAGGCGCATTGGTGGATAAGACACCCGAGGCTGCACGCCAATTGATCTCAAACATGGCAGCCAACTCAAAACAGTTTGGCACTCGTGGAGACCTCTCCAACAAACGAGTAAATGAGGTAAGTATTTCTAACCTTGAAAATAAAGTTAATGATCTTACTTCTCTTGTGCGTTCTTTGGCTTGTGGAAATGTGCAGCAGGTGAAAGTTTGTAACATATGCTCCTTACAAGGACATGCTTCGGATATGTGCCCAACAATGCAAGAAGATTACATTGAACAAGCTCATGCAATTGATGGAGCATTTAACGGACAGCCCCAGCGTAAATATGATCCCTTTTCCAACACGTACAATCCCGGATGGAGAGATCATCCCAACTTACGCTACAACAACCCATCCCAACAAGGCAATCCAGGCCGACAGTTCCATCCACATGGATTTCAGCCCCAACAAAATTATCAAGCAAGACAACCTGCTCCATTCACAAACTCCAATGTTATGGGGTCGTCATCCAATGATGATCTTCGTGAGATGATGAAAACTTTGGCTTCTAATACTGTTACCTTGCAACAAAATGTCATGTCTTTTCAACAGGAAACAAGGTCAAGTATTCACAACTTGGAAAAGCAAATGGGGCAAGTAGCTTCAAGAGTAGGGAAATTGGAAGCACAAATAAATGGAAAGTTGCCCTCCCAAGCATTGAATCCAAAAGAGAATGTTAGTGCTATCATGCTGCGAAGTGGGAAAGAACTTGAAGAGAAAAAATTGAAACAAATTGAGATGGAGGAGGAAGAAGAGATAGAAACTGAATTGAGTACAAAGAAAGAACATCCTCCTCCTCCACAAACAGAAACAAAGACCAACATTCCAAAGGTAACTTTTCACTCAATTAATTCTAGTTTTAAAACAAATCCACCCTTTCCTGTGAGTTCTTCTAGATCAAAGAAAGAAGACAAAGAAAAAGAGATCTTAGAGGTTTTCAAGAAAGTGGAACTGAACATTCCTTTACTTGATGCTATCAAGCAAATTCCCAAGTATGCAAAATTCTTGAAGGAGTTGTGTACTACCAAGAGAGCTTTCAAACTGAAAGGTCATGAAACGGTAAGTATGGGTGAAGTTGTATCTGCCGTTGTTCAAAAGAATCTGCCTTTGAAACAAAAAGACCCAGGTGCGTTTACTATCCCATGTGTTATTGGTAATGCTAGTTTTAAAAGGGCTTTATGCGATTTAGGTGCATCCATTAGTGTTATGCCCAAACATGTTTATGATTCTCTTAGTCTTGAGCCTTTGAATAAAACTAGCATTGTAATACAACTTGCGGATCGTAGTTTTGTTTACCCACTTGGTGTGATAGAAGATGTCCTGGTCAAGATTGATAGTTTGGTTATTCCATGTGATTTTTATATTCTTGATATGGAACATGATTCTTGTGATTCATCAACCAGCACTCCTATATTGTTTGGGAGACCATTCTTGAAAACCGCCAACACAAAGATTGATTGTGGTAAGGATACCTTGTCTATGGAGGTAGGAGATGAAAAAATTGAATTCAATTTTCATGATGCAATGAAATATCCTTATAGCAATGTTTATTGTATCACATGCTATGATCAAATTGATAAGTGTGTGCAGCAAGTTTGTGATTTTGATTGCGAAGACGGATTAAGCATAGCTTTAAGCTATGGCTATGATTTCACCAAGATAGAAGAGATGGAGAGGCACGTGTGTGTTCCCCAAAACGTGCACGAATCAATATTGGCCTTACAAGCTTTGCAAACCATTCCCCATGGTAATGTCTTTGTTGATTTAATACTCTCACATAAAAAGCTTTTGCCATCTATTTTACAGACCCCCGAGTTAGAATTAAAACCTTTGCCCGATAATTTGAAGTATGTATTCATTGGTGACAACAATACACTTCCCGTTATCATAGCAAAAGGTTTGACAAGTATGCAAGAGGAAAAACTTGTGAAGTTGTTGTGTGATCACAAGACGGCCATTGGATGGACTTTAGCCGACATCAAGGGCATTAGTCCCTCAATATGTATGCATCACATACTATTAGAGGACAACACAAAACCAACAAGGGAAATGCAAAGGAGGTTGAACCCGCCTATGATGGAGGTAGTGAAAGCTGAAATTTTGAAACTGTTAGATGCAGGAGTCATTTACCCCATCACTGACAGTAAATGGGTCGCGCCAATCCATGTGGTGCCCAAAAAGACCGGAATCACGTTGGTGAAAAACAAAAATGATGAGCTCATTCCTACTCGCATCTCGAGTGGATGGAGAATGTGTGTTGATTACAGAAAGCTCAATCTTTCTACACGCAAAGATCATTTCCCATTACCATTCATGGATCAAATGCTTGCACGCCTAGCAGGTAAGTCTTTTTATTGCTTTCTTGATGGATATAGTGGATACAATCAGATTGTTATTAATCCTGAGGATCAAGAAAAGACTACGTTTACATGTCCATTTGGTACATATGCATATAGGAGAATGCCTTTTGGTCTCTGTAATGCTCCTGCAACTTTTCAAAGATGCATGATGAGTATATTTTCTGACTATGTTGAAAGAATAATCGAGGTTTTTATGGATGATTTCACGGTGTATGGTGATTCTTTTGATAGATGTCTAGAAAATTTATCTTTGATCTTGAAAAAGTGCATTGAAACTAACCTTGTCTTGAACTATGAAAAGTGTTATTTTATGGTAGAACAAGGAATAGTTCTTGGACATGTTGTGTCTTCACGTGGATTAGAGGTTGATAAAGCTAAGATAGATGTTATTTCATCATTGCCTTACCCCTCATGCGTGAGGGAGGTTCGTTCTTTTCTAGGCCATGCAGGTTTCTATCGACGCTTTATCAAAGATTTCTCGAAGATTACGGCACCCTTGTGCAAACTATTAGCCAAAGAAGTGGATTTTGTGTTTGATCAAGCATGTAAAGATGCCCATGATGAGCTTAAGAGACGTGTCACATCTGCCCCTATCATCCAACCACCAAATTGGGATGAACCTTTTGAGATAATGTGTGATGCGAGTGACTATGTCGTAGGAGCTGTGCTTGGGCAAAGAATTGGGAAGAATTTGCATGTTATCGCCTATGCTTCTCGTATGTTGGATGGAGCACAATGCAATTACCATACAACTAAAAAGGAACTTTTTGCAGTGGTGTTTGCTCTTGAAAAATTCAGGTCATATCTACTTGGTACAAAAGTCATTGTTTTTACTGACCATGCAGCTCTCAGGTATCTTTTGAAGAAGAAGGAGTCCAAACCAAGACTGATTAGGTGGATCTTGCTTTTACAAGAATTCGATCTCGAGATCAAAGACAAAAAAGGTGCTGAAAACCATGTGGCTGATCACTTAAGCCGACTGAGGACCGAGGATATACAGATCGAAACAATAAGAGAGACATTCCCTGATGAGCAGTTGTATATGTTGCATTCCTCTACAAGACCATGGTATGCTGATTTGGTAAACTATTTAGTCACCAAAGAATTCCCTCCAGGTTTGTCTAAACCCCAAAAAGATAAGTTACGAGCTAATGCTAAATATTATTTTTGGGACGATCCTTACCTTTGGAAATTTTGTGCGGATCAAGTAGTTAGGAGGTGTGTACCACAAGATGAATTTCATTCCATTCTCACTTTTTGTCATTCTCATTCTTGTGGTGGGCATTTTGGAGCAAAAAGAACAGCCCACAAGGTACTTGAAAGTGGTTTCTATTGGCCTTCTATTTTTAAAGATGCATATCACTTCTGCAAATCATGTGAAAAATGCCAAAGAACAGGTAATATCACTCATAAGAATCAAATGCCTTTAACGAATATTCTTGTAAGTGAAATTTTTGATGTTTGGGGTATTGACTTTATGGGTCCATTTCCTTCTTCTTTTGGCAATCTTTATATTCTTCTTGCTGTTGATTATGTGTCTAAATGGATTGAGGCGAAAGCCACACGAACTAATAATGCTAAAGTTGTTTTAGATTTTGTCAGGACTCACATATTTGACAGGTTTGGAATCCCTAAAGCTATCATTAGCGATCGTGGCACTCATTTCTGTAATCGTTCCATGGAAGCATTGCTACGCAAATATCACGTGACTCATCGAACTTCCACAGCATATCATCCTCAAACGAATGGCCAAGCTGAAATTTCAAATCGAGAAATCAAGTCCATTTTGGAGAAAACAGTGCAACCTAATCGGCGAGATTGGAGTCTACATCTTGGAGATGCACTTTGGGCTTATCGGACTGCTTATAAATCACCTATAGGAATGTCACCTTATAGAATGATTTATGGGAAAGCATGTCATCTACCGGTGGAGCTTGAACACAAAGCTTTTTGGGCCATTAAACAATGTAACATGGATTATGATGCTGCTGGGATTGCAAGAAAACTGCAACTACAAGAGTTGGAAGAGATTCGAAATGATGCTTACGAGAATGCAAGGATTTACAAAGAAAAGACTAAGAATCTTCATGACCGAATGCTTACAAGAAAGGAGTTTCATGTTGGAGACAAAGTCCTTCTTTATCATTCGCGTTTGAAACTTTTTCCTGGAAAATTGCGCTCTCGTTGGATTGGACCCTTTGTTGTTTCTAATGTTTTTCCTTATGGTGCAGTTGAAATTACAAGTTTAGAAACCAACAAAGTACTCAAGGTCAATGGGCATCGTTTGAAACCTTTCTATGAAGGTTGGACGACAGAACTCACCGCTTCTATAGAGTTAGCTGAACCAATCTATGAAGAATGAGCATGCCACATGTCAAGCCTATGACATAAAACAAAAGCGCTTACTGGGAGGCAACCCAACACAAAAAAAAAATCAGATTTGCTTTCTTTTTCCTTATCTTTTATTTTTTCGCATTTTAATTTATTTTTTGTCATTCTCTTATGTTCCTTTTCTTTTATTTCAACATTGAGGACAATGTTGTGTTTTAAGTGTGGGGGTATTGGGAGAATTTTAGTTTTCTTTGTTGTTCTAAAAAAATAAAAATTGTTTGTTTTTTTTAACTCCCATTGGTTTTTGAGAATATGAGTATTATGTATGAGAATTAAGTGAGATAGATGAATATATAAATCAAATGAATGAGTGTGCATGCAAGTTTTAATGTTTAATTGGTTTAGGGATTGACTCTGAAAATATGCCATGTTGACTTTATAGTGTTATACCAATGTAAGCTTTTGAGCCTTCAACATTATATTCTTTGATTGTGCGTTCTTTCAATGATATGTATCTCTAGAACTTGCTTCATATCTTATTGAGATTACATTCACATTACATAGATGCATGAAGATGATAAAGGCATTAGGAATTTTAACCGCTTGAGCCAAAAAGCCAACCTAAAGCATATTATCTTTAGTGAGCCCCTTTTGAGCTTGTTTATCCTTTCTTTGCTTTATCCATGTATAAGCCTTAAACTTTTTATATGTTTTCCTCTTTTCCCCTGGCCAAGGATTAGTAGAGCATATACTTGTGATATCTCATGGAATTATGGTTGGAAATTATGTGAAAAGAAAGAAGAAGTGATGCTTGATGAAAAGATGGGCAAAGTTGCCAAAGGTGAAAAAGAACAAAAGAAAAAAAAAGAACAAGAAAACAAAAGAAAAAGAAAGAAAAAGAAAAGAACAATCAAAGAAGAAAAGAAAAAAAAAAAGAAATAGAAAAGAGCTTGAAATCGAAAGAAGCTAAATTGGTGCTTGAAGATTGAAAATTGATGTGTTTTGATGGAATATCTTGGTTGAAATATTTTTTTGCAGAATGCTCTACTTTCTTTGGTTTGAACCTTTTCTTCTACTCTCTTTTACCTCACCTTAACCTTAGCCCCATTACAACCGAAAAATAAGACATTTTGATTCATGCATTGTTTGTAATATTTTAGTAATGGAGATGAGATTGAAGAGCAAGCTTATGGTAGAACATCTTCATTGATTGAATTTGAGAGATTTAAACACATAAGCTCGAAACACATGAGTGTTGGAGTGTATATCAATGAGAGGACCTATCACTTTGGCATGGCATAGATTTCTTTTAAATCCCGAAGAGTAATTGAGTTTTGAAGTTTGCATGTAAACGAATTCATGAAGATTTATGTTCTTTATCCTTCTCGATTGTATTCTTATTTATAATGCTTGAATTCTTGGATATTGATGGGATATTAAGGGATTGGTCATGGTTATTTTTAATTAAATTTTTTTTTACCTATCCTTTCTCGAGGACGAGCAAGAGCTAAGTGTGGGGGTATTTGATGCGACCATATTATTTGATAATTTCATCCATATTTATGTAGTGTTTTGCATATGTTTTGTGTATAAAATGCCTTGATATTCTTTGTTTTATATTTTGAAGGCATTTTTGGATGAAAGATGCAAAAAGGAGGTAATTGGAGGTAATTGACAGATTTGACCTTCAGTCGGTGTTTTGTGCACAGTGGAAGCTCTAGAGATCGAAATGAAGTGATTCCAGTGACATTCAAAAGCTAACATCCATAGATTTATGGAAAGCTAAGGAAAAAGAAATAAAATAAGGAAGATCATGGAAATCGCAGCCTTCAAAGTCAAATCTTGCAATCTGCCGATATCGACCTTTGTCCATTCGAACTTCAATATCTCAAGATACAAAAGTCGGATTGATGCAAACTCAATTTTCGTGGATTCATGACTCAAAGACCTATAAACGCTCCAAATTTCAGCTCAAAACGATGTGATATGAAGGAGATATGAATTTTACAAGGGACAACTAAATTCTGCCAACTTAAGGAAGGACTATTTTGTAAAATAGACACTAGGGTTTCTAAGCATATATAAAGGAGAAGAGGAGCAAGGAAGTGGCGGCCAGCACAAAAGAAAACACAAAATCTTCCTCCTCCAAACCCTAAATCATGTGTTCTTCCATCTTTTTATTTAGTTGTTCAATAAACATGCAAGGCTAGACTCTTTTGCTTGGTTGCAAGGACACAAAAACCTTCGGATTTCAAGAACCGTGAGATTTATTCTTCCTTCTATTTTCAGTTTATGTTATGAATGAGTATGATTGTTTTCCTATGCATATTTCCTATGATTGTTGTTGATGATTGCTAGAGCGGACTCTAAGTTATTGTTGTGAACAATCTATTGCTAAGTTTAATATCAAAACCGGAGTTGTGATATATGAACTTGTGAAGCAACTAAGCTTGATAATTGTGGTGGAACTACATTATTGAACTTAGGGAGAACATATGAATAAATTGACACAAGTTGCGGACAACTTGTATGTTAATCTTGATGAAATTATCTAGTTCTTAAAGCTACCATTAAATTGAATCATTAGTGCAGACACTTTGATTGTTTGTTGGTTAGGATTAGTTATACGGCGGATCTGTTAATTAATCACGTTAAGAAAAGATAAAATTTCAGAACATAAATTGCATTTCTCGTTTCAAGGATCGGTTCTAATTTCCGTAGGTGGATGTATGCTTGTGACCAAGGTTTGTTTTCTTGATAAGTTTCGATTTTAATTGATTTTGTTTGCTAGTTTAATTGCTGC
The DNA here is from genome assembly GCA_964035475.1 of Salix caprea. Lineage (NCBI taxonomy): Eukaryota > Viridiplantae > Streptophyta > Magnoliopsida > Malpighiales > Salicaceae > Salix > Salix caprea. The sequence continues at coordinate 6,656,976 of OZ037756.1, forward strand.
CATAGTTTAGATAATCACAAACCAAATCCCCCCAATCACATAACGTACAACATAAAAATCTGACTTGAAACTTCCTCGTGGGATCGACCCCTTGCTTGCTCTATACTATCTTGTGTGTTTTAAGCTAGGGTAATTAATTTGTGCGACCGCGACATCGCAACAAATTTTGGCGCCGTTGCCGGGGAGGTAATTTTAGTTGATTGTTGTGCTTGTACTGTTATTTTTATTTGCTGTGATTCAAAAAAAAAAAAGAAAGAAAGAAACAGAATTTTTGCTTGCGACAGTACTGTTCACTTGCGGCAACGGTACTGTTCAAAACAGAGTTTTTGGTGGAATTAGGTATCGGTATTTTGTTTCCTGAAGGAAAAGGACGTTCTGAACAAGACTAGTGATAATCACTAGCCCCATCCTATTGAGGCCAAATTCCGCTTTTTTATAGTGTTTTTAGGCAGTTTTAGTTTTCTACCGTAAAGTTTTCGTACAATTTGCATTGGTTTCGATCTCTTGTGTGGTTACTTTCTTTTGAGTTTTCTTAAGAATTTATGCCTGTGACCCGTTCTACTAATCAAATTCAAGTGCAGATTGATCTTGAAATAGAAAGCACTTTACGCAGGTTGAGAAAGGAAGCTCGTCTCAACACCATGGCTATTGTACGACAACAAACACTCAAGGAGCTTGCTGCTCCCAACGTGGAAAATCAACCATTGTGCATAAACATTGACAATAATGTAAACCTTGAGCTCAAATCTGGTTTTATACATTTGTTACCAACATTTAATGGTCTTGCAGGAGAAGATCCTCATACTCATCTCAAGGAGTTCCATATGGTTTGTGTTGGCATGAAACCGAATGGAGTTGATGAAGAACAAGTTAAGTTGAAAGCTTTCCCTTTCTCTTTGAAGGGGGCAGCAAAGGCATGGCTTTTCTCTATTCTCCCAGGATCTATTGGAACTTGGAATGCTATGAAGAAGATTTTCCTGGAGAAATATTTTCCAGCATCTCGAGTTGCCAATATAAGGAAAGAAATATGTGGGATTCGACAATCTCATGGAGAGACACTTTCCGAGTATTGGGAAAGATTTGAGCAACTATGTATTCAATGCCCTCATCATCAAATACCCGATCAGCTGCTCATTCAATATTTCTATGAAGGATTGATGCCTACTGACCGTAGTATCATTGATGTTGCAAGTGGAGGCGCATTGGTGGATAAGACACCCGAGGCTGCACGCCAATTGATCTCAAACATGGCAGCCAACTCAAAACAGTTTGGCACTCGTGGAGACCTCTCCAACAAACGAGTAAATGAGGTAAGTATTTCTAACCTTGAAAATAAAGTTAATGATCTTACTTCTCTTGTGCGTTCTTTGGCTTGTGGAAATGTGCAGCAGGTGAAAGTTTGTAACATATGCTCCTTACAAGGACATGCTTCGGATATGTGCCCAACAATGCAAGAAGATTACATTGAACAAGCTCATGCAATTGATGGAGCATTTAACGGACAGCCCCAGCGTAAATATGATCCCTTTTCCAACACGTACAATCCCGGATGGAGAGATCATCCCAACTTACGCTACAACAACCCATCCCAACAAGGCAATCCAAGCCGACAGTTCCATCCACATGGATTTCAGCCCCAACAAAATTATCAAGCAAGACAACCTGCTCCATTCACAAACTCCAATGTTATGGGGTCGTCATCCAATGATGATCTTCGTGAGATGATGAAAACTTTGGCTTCTAATACTGTTACCTTGCAACAAAATGTCATGTCTTTTCAACAGGAAACAAGGTCAAGTATTCACAACTTGGAAAAGCAAATGGGGCAAGTAGCTTCAAGAGTAGGGAAATTGGAAGCACAAATAAATGGAAAGTTGCCCTCCCAAGCATTGAATCCAAAAGAGAATGTTAGTGCTATCATGCTGCGAAGTGGGAAAGAACTTGAAGAGAAAAAATTGAAACAAATTGAGATGGAGGAGGAAGAAGAGATAGAAACTGAATTGAGTACAAAGAAAGAACATCCTCCTCCTCCACAAACAGAAACAAAGACCAACATTCCAAAGGTAACTTTTCACTCAATTAATTCTAGTTTTAAAACAAATCCACCCTTTCCTGTGAGTTCTTCTAGATCAAAGAAAGAAGACAAAGAAAAAGAGATCTTAGAGGTTTTCAAGAAAGTGGAACTGAACATTCCTTTACTTGATGCTATCAAGCAAATTCCCAAGTATGCAAAATTCTTGAAGGAGTTGTGTACTACCAAGAGAGCTTTCAAACTGAAAGGTCATGAAACGGTAAGTATGGGTGAAGTTGTATCTGCCGTTGTTCAAAAGAATCTGCCTTTGAAACAAAAAGACCCAGGTGCGTTTACTATCCCATGTGTTATTGGTAATGCTAGTTTTAAAAGGGCTTTATGCGATTTAGGTGCATCCATTAGTGTTATGCCCAAACATGTTTATGATTCTCTTAGTCTTGAGCCTTTGAATAAAACTAGCATTGTAATACAACTTGCGGATCGTAGTTTTGTTTACCCACTTGGTGTGATAGAAGATGTCCTGGTCAAGATTGATAGTTTGGTTATTCCATGTGATTTTTATATTCTTGATATGGAACATGATTCTTGTGATTCATCAACCAGCACTCCTATATTGTTTGGGAGACCATTCTTGAAAACCGCCAACACAAAGATTGATTGTGGTAAGGATACCTTGTCTATGGAGGTAGGAGATGAAAAAATTGAATTCAATTTTCATGATGCAATGAAATATCCTTATAGCAATGTTTATTGTATCACATGCTATGATCAAATTGATAAGTGTGTGCAGCAAGTTTGTGATTTTGATTGCGAAGACGGATTAAGCATAGCTTTAAGCTATGGCTATGATTTCACCAAGATAGAAGAGATGGAGAGGCACGTGTGTGTTCCCCAAAACGTGCACGAATCAATATTGGCCTTACAAGCTTTGCAAACCATTCCCCATGGTAATGTCTTTGTTGATTTAATACTCTCACATAAAAAGCTTTTGCCATCTATTTTACAGACCCCCGAGTTAGAATTAAAACCTTTGCCCGATAATTTGAAGTATGTATTCATTGGTGACAACAATACACTTCCCGTTATCATAGCAAAAGGTTTGACAAGTATGCAAGAGGAAAAACTTGTGAAGTTGTTGTGTGATCACAAGACGGCCATTGGATGGACTTTAGCCGACATCAAGGGCATTAGTCCCTCAATATGTATGCATCACATACTATTAGAGGACAACACAAAACCAACAAGGGAAATGCAAAGGAGGTTGAACCCGCCTATGATGGAGGTAGTGAAAGCTGAAATTTTGAAACTGTTAGATGCAGGAGTCATTTACCCCATCACTGACAGTAAATGGGTCGCGCCAATCCATGTGGTGCCCAAAAAGACCGGAATCACGTTGGTGAAAAACAAAAATGATGAGCTCATTCCTACTCGCATCTCGAGTGGATGGAGAATGTGTGTTGATTACAGAAAGCTCAATCTTTCTACAAGCAAAGATCATTTCCCATTACCATTCATGGATCAAATGCTTGCACGCCTAGCAGGTAAGTCTTTTTATTGCTTTCTTGATGGATATAGTGGATACAATCAGATTGTTATTAATCCTGAGGATCAAGAAAAGACTACGTTTACATGTCCATTTGGTACATATGCATATAGGAGAATGCCTTTTGGTCTCTGTAATGCTCCTGCAACTTTTCAAAGATGCATGATGAGTATATTTTCTGACTATGTTGAAAGAATAATCGAGGTTTTTATGGATGATTTCACGGTGTATGGTGATTCTTTTGATAGATGTCTAGAAAATTTATCTTTGATCTTGAAAAAGTGCATTGAAACTAACCTTGTCTTGAACTATGAAAAGTGTTATTTTATGGTAGAACAAGGAATAGTTCTTGGACATGTTGTGTCTTCACGTGGATTAGAGGTTGATAAAGCTAAGATAGATGTTATTTCATCATTGCCTTACCCCTCATGCGTGAGGGAGGTTCGTTCTTTTCTAGGCCATGCAGGTTTCTATCGACGCTTTATCAAAGATTTCTCGAAGATTACGGCACCCTTGTGCAAACTATTAGCCAAAGAAGTGGATTTTGTGTTTGATCAAGCATGTAAAGATGCCCATGATGAGCTTAAGAGACGTGTCACATCTGCCCCTATCATCCAACCACCAAATTGGGATGAACCTTTTGAGATAATGTGTGATGCGAGTGACTATGTCGTAGGAGCTGTGCTTGGGCAAAGAATTGGGAAGAATTTGCATGTTATCGCCTATGCTTCTCGTATGTTGGATGGAGCACAATGCAATTACCATACAACTAAAAAGGAACTTTTTGCAGTGGTGTTTGCTCTTGAAAAATTCAGGTCATATCTACTTGGTACAAAAGTCATTGTTTTTACTGACCATGCAGCTCTCAGGTATCTTTTGAAGAAGAAGGAGTCCAAACCAAGACTGATTAGGTGGATCTTGCTTTTACAAGAATTCGATCTCGAGATCAAAGACAAAAAAGGTGCTGAAAACCATGTGGCTGATCACTTAAGTCGACTGAGGACCGAGGATATACAGATCGAAACAATAAGAGAGACATTCCCTGATGAGCAGTTGTATATGTTGCATTCCTCTACAAGACCATGGTATGCTGATTTGGTAAACTATTTAGTCACCAAAGAATTCCCTCCAGGTTTGTCTAAACCCCAAAAAGATAAGTTACGAGCTAATGCTAAATATTATTTTTGGGACGATCCTTACCTTTGGAAATTTTGTGCGGATCAAGTAGTTAGGAGGTGTGTACCACAAGATGAATTTCATTCCATTCTCACTTTTTGTCATTCTCATTCTTGTGGTGGGCATTTTGGAGCAAAAAGAACAGCCCACAAGGTACTTGAAAGTGGTTTCTATTGGCCTTCTATTTTTAAAGATGCATATCACTTCTGCAAATCATGTGAAAAATGCCAAAGAACAGGTAATATCACTCATAAGAATCAAATGCCTTTAACGAATATTCTTGTAAGTGAAATTTTTGATGTTTGGGGTATTGACTTTATGGGTCCATTTCCTTCTTCTTTTGGCAATCTTTATATTCTTCTTGCTGTTGATTATGTGTCTAAATGGATTGAGGCGAAAGCCACACGAACTAATAATGCTAAAGTTGTTTTAGATTTTGTCAGGACTCACATATTTGACAGGTTTGGAATCCCTAAAGCTATCATTAGCGATCGTGGCACTCATTTCTGTAATCGTTCCATGGAAGCATTGCTACGCAAATATCACGTGACTCATCGAACTTCCACAGCATATCATCCTCAAACGAATGGCCAAGCTGAAATTTCAAATCGAGAAATCAAGTCCATTTTGGAGAAAACAGTGCAACCTAATCGGCGAGATTGGAGTCTACATCTTGGAGATGCACTTTGGGCTTATCGGACTGCTTATAAATCACCTATAGGAATGTCACCTTATAGAATGATTTATGGGAAAGCATGTCATCTACCGGTGGAGCTTGAACACAAAGCTTTTTGGGCCATTAAACAATGTAACATGGATTATGATGCTGCTGGGATTGCAAGAAAACTGCAACTACAAGAGTTGGAAGAGATTCGAAATGATGCTTACGAGAATGCAAGGATTTACAAAGAAAAGACTAAGAATCTTCATGACCGAATGCTTACAAGAAAGGAGTTTCATGTTGGAGACAAAGTCCTTCTTTATCATTCGCGTTTGAAACTTTTTCCTGGAAAATTGCGCTCTCGTTGGATTGGACCCTTTGTTGTTTCTAATGTTTTTCCTTATGGTGCAGTTGAAATTACAAGTTTAGAAACCAACAAAGTACTCAAGGTCAATGGGCATCGTTTGAAACCTTTCTATGAAGGTTGGACGACAGAACTCACCGCTTCTATAGAGTTAGCTGAACCAATCTATGAAGAATGAGCATGCCACATGTCAAGCCTATGACATAAAACAAAAGCGCTTACTGGGAGGCAACCCAACACAAAAAAAAAATCAGATTTGCTTTCTTTTTCCTTATCTTTTATTTTTTCGCATTTTAATTTATTTTTTGTCATTCTCTTATGTTCCTTTTCTTTTATTTCAACATTGAGGACAATGTTGTGTTTTAAGTGTGGGGGTATTGGGAGAATTTTAGTTTTCTTTGTTGTTCTAAAAAAATAAAAATTGTTTGTTTTTTTTAACTCCCATTGGTTTTTGAGAATATGAGTATTATGTATGAGAATTAAGTGAGATAGATGAATATATAAATCAAATGAATGAGTGTGCATGCAAGTTTTAATGTTTAATTGGTTTAGGGATTGACTCTGAAAATATGCCATGTTGACTTTATAGTGTTATACCAATGTAAGCTTTTGAGCCTTCAACATTATATTCTTTGATTGTGCGTTCTTTCAATGATATGTATCTCTAGAACTTGCTTCATATCTTATTGAGATTACATTCACATTACATAGATGCATGAAGATGATAAAGGCATTAGGAATTTTAACCGCTTGAGCCAAAAAGCCAACCTAAAGCATATTATCTTTAGTGAGCCCCTTTTGAGCTTGTTTATCCTTTCTTTGCTTTATCCATGTATAAGCCTTAAACTTTTTATATGTTTTCCTCTTTTCCCCTGGCCAAGGATTAGTAGAGCATATACTTGTGATATCTCATGGAATTATGGTTGGAAATTATGTGAAAAGAAAGAAGAAGTGATGCTTGATGAAAAGATGGGCAAAGTTGCCAAAGGTGAAAAAGAACAAAAGAAAAAAAAAGAACAAGAAAACAAAAGAAAAAGAAAGAAAAAGAAAAGAACAATCAAAGAAGAAAAGAAAAAAAAAAGAAATAGAAAAGAGCTTGAAATCGAAAGAAGCTAAATTGGTGCTTGAAGATTGAAAATTGATGTGTTTTGATGGAATATCTTGGTTGAAATATTTTTTTGCAGAATGCTCTACTTTCTTTGGTTTGAACCTTTTCTTCTACTCTCTTTTACCTCACCTTAACCTTAGCCCCATTACAACCGAAAAATAAGACATTTTGATTCATGCATTGTTTGTAATATTTTAGTAATGGAGATGAGATTGAAGAGCAAGCTTATGGTAGAACATCTTCATTGATTGAATTTGAGAGATTTAAACACATAAGCTCGAAACACATGAGTGTTGGAGTGTATATCAATGAGAGGACCTATCACTTTGGCATGGCATAGATTTCTTTTAAATCCCGAAGAGTAATTGAGTTTTGAAGTTTGCATGTAAACGAATTCATGAAGATTTATGTTCTTTATCCTTCTCGATTGTATTCTTATTTATAATGCTTGAATTCTTGGATATTGATGGGATATTAAGGGATTGGTCATGGTTATTTTTAATTAAATTTTTTTTTACCTATCCTTTCTCGAGGACGAGCAAGAGCTAAGTGTGGGGGTATTTTATGCGACCATATTATTTGATAATTTCATCCATATTTATGTAGTGTTTTGCATATGTTTTGTGTATAAAATGCCTTGATATTCTTTGTTTTATATTTTGAAGGCATTTTTGGATGAAAGATGCAAAAAGGAGGTAATTGGAGGTAATTGACAGATTTGACCTTCAGTCGGTGTTTTGTGCACAGTGGAAGCTCTAGAGATCGAAATGAAGTGATTCCAGTGACATTCAAAAGCTAACATCCATAGATTTATGTAAAGCTAAGGAAAAAGAAATAAAATAAGGAAGATCATGGAAATCGCAGCCTTCAAAGTCAAATCTTGCAATCTGCCGATATCGACCTTTGTCCATTCGAACTTCAATATCTCAAGATACAAAAGTCGGATTGATGCAAACTCAATTTTCGTGGATTCATGACTCAAAGACCTATAAACGCTCCAAATTTCAGCTCAAAACGATGTGATATGAAGGAGATATGAATTTTACAAGGGACAACTAAATTCTGCCAACTTAAGGAAGGACTATTTTGTAAAATAGACACTAGGGTTTCTAAGCATATATAAAGGAGAAGAGGAGCAAGGAAGTGGCGGCCAGCACAAAAGAAAACACAAAATCTTCCTCCTCCAAACCCTAAATCATGTGTTCTTCCATCTTTTTATTTAGTTGTTCAATAAACATGCAAGGCTAGACTCTTTTGCTTGGTTGCAAGGACACAAAAACCTTCGGATTTCAAGAACCGTGAGATTTATTCTTCCTTCTATTTTCAGTTTATGTTATGAATGAGTATGATTGTTTTCCTATGCATATTTCCTATGATTGTTGTTGATGATTGCTAGAGCGGACTCTAAGTTATTGTTGTGAACAATCTATTGCTAAGTTTAATATCAAAACCGGAGTTGTGATATATGAACTTGTGAAGCAACTAAGCTTGATAATTGTGGTGGAACTACATTATTGAACTTAGGGAGAACATATGAATAAATTGACACAAGTTGCGGACAACTTGTATGTTAATCTTGATGAAATTATCTAGTTCTTAAAGCTACCATTAAATTGAATCATTAGTGCAGACACTTTGATTGTTTGTTGGTTAGGATTAGTTATACGGCGGATCCGTTAATTAATCACGTTAAGAAAAGATAAAATTTCAGAACATAAATTGCATTTCTCGTTTCAAGGATCGGTTCTAATTTCCGTAGGTGGATGTATGCTTGTGACCAAGGTTTGTTTTCTTGATAAGTTTCGATTTTAATTGATTTTGTTTGCTAGTTTAATTGCTGCCATAGTTTAGATAATCACAAACCAAATCCCCCCAATCACATAACGTACAACATAAAAATCTGACTTGAAACTTCCTCGTGGGATCGACCCCTTGCTTGCTCTATACTATCTTGTGTGTTTTAAGCTAGGGTAATTAATTTGTGCGACCGCGACATCGCAACAAATTTTGGCGCCGTTGCCGGGGAGGTAATTTTAGTTGATTGTTGTGCTTGTACTGTTATTTTTATTTGCTGTGATTCAAAAAAAAAAAAAAAGAAAGAAACAGAATTTTTGCTTGCGACAGTACTGTTCACTTGCGGCAACGGTACTGTTCAAAACAGAGTTTTTGGTGGAATTAGGTATCGGTATTTTGTTTCCTGAAGGAAAAGGACGTTCTGAACAAGACTAGTGATAATCACTAGCCCCATCCTATTGAGGCCAAATTCCGCTTTTTTATAGTGTTTTTAGGCAGTTTTAGTTTTCTACCGTAAAGTTTTCGTACAATTTGCATTGGTTTCGATCTCTTGTGTGGTTACTTTCTTTTGAGTTTTCTTAAGAATTTATGCCTGTGACCCGTTCTACTAATCAAATTCAAGTGCAGATTGATCTTGAAATAGAAAGCACTTTACGCAGGTTGAGAAAGGAAGCTCGTCTCAACACCATGGCTATTGTACGACAACAAACACTCAAGGAGCTTGCTGCTCCCAACGTGGAAAATCAACCATTGTGCATAAACATTGACAATAATGTAAACCTTGAGCTCAAATCTGGTTTTATACATTTGTTACCAACATTTAATGGTCTTGCAGGAGAAGATCCTCATACTCATCTCAAGGAGTTCCATATGGTTTGTGTTGGCATGAAACCGAATGGAGTTGATGAAGAACAAGTTAAGTTGAAAGCTTTCCCTTTCTCTTTGAAGGGGGCAGCAAAGGCATGGCTTTTCTCTATTCTCCCAGGATCTATTGGAACTTGGAATGCTATGAAGAAGATTTTCCTGGAGAAATATTTTCCAGCATCTCGAGTTGCCAATATAAGGAAAGAAATATGTGGGATTCGACAATCTCATGGAGAGACACTTTCCGAGTATTGGGAAAGATTTGAGCAACTATGTATTCAATGCCCTCATCATCAAATACCCGATCAGCTGCTCATTCAATATTTCTATGAAGGATTGATGCCTACTGACCGTAGTATCATTGATGCTGCAAGTGGAGGCGCATTGGTGGATAAGACACCCGAGGCTGCACGCCAATTGATCTCAAACATGGCAGCCAACTCAAAACAGTTTGGCACTCGTGGAGACCTCTCCAACAAACGAGTAAATGAGGTAAGTATTTCTAACCTTGAAAATAAAGTTAATGATCTTACTTCTCTTGTGCGTTCTTTGGCTTGTGGAAATGTGCAGCAGGTGAAAGTTTGTAACATATGCTCCTTACAAGGACATGCTTCGGATATGTGCCCAACAATGCAAGAAGATTACATTGAACAAGCTCATGCAATTGATGGAGCATTTAACGGACAGCCCCAGCGTAAATATGATCCCTTTTCCAACACGTACAATCCCGGATGGAGAGATCATCCCAACTTACGCTACAACAACCCATCCCAACAAGGCAATCCAGGCCGACAGTTCCATCCACATGGATTTCAGCCCCAACAAAATTATCAAGCAAGACAACCTGCTCCATTCACAAACTCCAATGTTATGGGGTCGTCATCCAATGATGATCTTCGTGAGATGATGAAAACTTTGGCTTCTAATACTGTTACCTTGCAACAAAATGTCATGTCTTTTCAACAGGAAACAAGGTCAAGTATTCACAACTTGGAAAAGCAAATGGGGCAAGTAGCTTCAAGAGTAGGGAAATTGGAAGCACAAATAAATGGAAAGTTGCCCTCCCAAGCATTGAATCCAAAAGAGAATGTTAGTGCTATCATGCTGCGAAGTGGGAAAGAACTTGAAGAGAAAAAATTGAAACAAATTGAGATGGAGGAGGAAGAAGAGATAGAAACTGAATTGAGTACAAAGAAAGAACATCCTCCTCCTCCACAAACAGAAACAAAGACCAACATTCCAAAGGTAACTTTTCACTCAATTAATTCTAGTTTTAAAACAAATCCACCCTTTCCTGTGAGTTCTTCTAGATCAAAGAAAGAAGACAAAGAAAAAGAGATCTTAGAGGTTTTCAAGAAAGTGGAACTGAACATTCCTTTACTTGATGCTATCAAGCAAATTCCCAAGTATGCAAAATTCTTGAAGGAGTTGTGTACTACCAAGAGAGCTTTCAAACTGAAAGGTCATGAAACGGTAAGTATGGGTGAAGTTGTATCTGCCGTTGTTCAAAAGAATCTGCCTTTGAAACAAAAAGACCCAGGTGCGTTTACTATCCCATGTGTTATTGGTAATGCTAGTTTTAAAAGGGCTTTATGCGATTTAGGTGCATCCATTAGTGTTATGCCCAAACATGTTTATGATTCTCTTAGTCTTGAGCCTTTGAATAAAACTAGCATTGTAATACAACTTGCGGATCGTAGTTTTGTTTACCCACTTGGTGTGATAGAAGATGTCCTGGTCAAGATTGATAGTTTGGTTATTCCATGTGATTTTTATATTCTTGATATGGAACATGATTCTTGTGATTCATCAACCAGCACTCCTATATTGTTTGGGAGACCATTCTTGAAAACCGCCAACACAAAGATTGATTGTGGTAAGGATACCTTGTCTATGGAGGTAGGAGATGAAAAAATTGAATTCAATTTTCATGATGCAATGAAATATCCTTATAGCAATGTTTATTGTATCACATGCTATGATCAAATTGATAAGTGTGTGCAGCAAGTTTGTGATTTTGATTGCGAAGACGGATTAAGCATAGCTTTAAGCTATGGCTATGATTTCACCAAGATAGAAGAGATGGAGAGGCACGTGTGTGTTCCCCAAAACGTGCACGAATCAATATTGGCCTTACAAGCTTTGCAAACCATTCCCCATGGTAATGTCTTTGTTGATTTAATACTCTCACATAAAAAGCTTTTGCCATCTATTTTACAGACCCCCGAGTTAGAATTAAAACCTTTGCCCGATAATTTGAAGTATGTATTCATTGGTGACAACAATACACTTCCCGTTATCATAGCAAAAGGTTTGACAAGTATGCAAGAGGAAAAACTTGTGAAGTTGTTGTGTGATCACAAGACGGCCATTGGATGGACTTTAGCCGACATCAAGGGCATTAGTCCCTCAATATGTATGCATCACATACTATTAGAGGACAACACAAAACCAACAAGGGAAATGCAAAGGAGGTTGAACCCGCCTATGATGGAGGTAGTGAAAGCTGAAATTTTGAAACTGTTAGATGCAGGAGTCATTTACCCCATCACTGACAGTAAATGGGTCGCGCCAATCCATGTGGTGCCCAAAAAGACCGGAATCACGTTGGTGAAAAACAAAAATGATGAGCTCATTCCTACTCGCATCTCGAGTGGATGGAGAATGTGTGTTGATTACAGAAAGCTCAATCTTTCTACAAGCAAAGATCATTTCCCATTACCATTCATGGATCAAATGCTTGCACACCTAGCAGGTAAGTCTTTTTATTGCTTTCTTGATGGATATAGTGGATACAATCAGATTGTTATTAATCCTGAGGATCAAGAAAAGACTACGTTTACATGTCCATTTGGTACATATGCATATAGGAGAATGCCTTTTGGTCTCTGTAATGCTCCTGCAACTTTTCAAAGATGCATGATGAGTATATTTTCTGACTATGTTGAAAGAATAATCGAGGTTTTTATGGATGATTTCACGGTGTATGGTGATTCTTTTGATAGATGTCTAGAAAATTTATCTTTGATCTTGAAAAAGTGCATTGAAACTAACCTTGTCTTGAACTATGAAAAGTGTTATTTTATGGTAGAACAAGGAATAGTTCTTGGACATGTTGTGTCTTCACGTGGATTAGAGGTTGATAAAGCTAAGATAGATGTTATTTCATCATTGCCTTACCCCTCATGCGTGAGGGAGGTTCGTTCTTTTCTAGGCCATGCAGGTTTCTATCGACGCTTTATCAAAGATTTCTCGAAGATTACGGCACCCTTGTGCAAACTATTAGCCAAAGAAGTGGATTTTGTGTTTGATCAAGCATGTAAAGATGCCCATGATGAGCTTAAGAGACGTGTCACATCTGCCCCTATCATCCAACCACCAAATTGGGATGAACCTTTTGAGATAATGTGTGATGCGAGTGACTATGTCGTAGGAGCTGTGCTTGGGCAAAGAATTGGGAAGAATTTGCATGTTATCGCCTATGCTTCTCGTATGTTGGATGGAGCACAATGCAATTACCATACAACTAAAAAGGAACTTTTTGCAGTGGTGTTTGCTCTTGAAAAATTCAGGTCATATCTACTTGGTACAAAAGTCATTGTTTTTACTGACCATGCAGCTCTCAGGTATCTTTTGAAGAAGAAGGAGTCCAAACCAAGACTGATTAGGTGGATCTTGCTTTTACAAGAATTCGATCTCGAGATCAAAGACAAAAAAGGTGCTGAAAACCATGTGGCTGATCACTTAAGTCGACTGAGGACCGAGGATATACAGATCGAAACAATAAGAGAGACATTCCCTGATGAGCAGTTGTATATGTTGCATTCCTCTACAAGACCATGGTATGCTGATTTGGTAAACTATTTAGTCACCAAAGAATTCCCTCCAGGTTTGTCTAAACCCCAAAAAGATAAGTTACGAGCTAATGCTAAATATTATTTTTGGGACGATCCTTACCTTTGGAAATTTTGTGCGGATCAAGTAGTTAGGAGGTGTGTACCACAAGATGAATTTCATTCCATTCTCACTTTTTGTCATTCTCATTCTTGTGGTGGGCATTTTGGAGCAAAAAGAACAGCCCACAAGGTACTTGAAAGTGGTTTCTATTGGCCTTCTATTTTTAAAGATGCATATCACTTCTGCAAATCATGTGAAAAATGCCAAAGAACAGGTAATATCACTCATAAGAATCAAATGCCTTTAACGAATATTCTTGTAAGTGAAATTTTTGATGTTTGGGGTATTGACTTTATGGGTCCATTTCCTTCTTCTTTTGGCAATCTTTATATTCTTCTTGCTGTTGATTATGTGTCTAAATGGATTGAGGCGAAAGCCACACGAACTAATAATGCTAAAGTTGTTTTAGATTTTGTCAGGACTCACATATTTGACAGGTTTGGAATCCCTAAAGCTATCATTAGCGATCGTGGCACTCATTTCTGTAATCGTTCCATGGAAGCATTGCTACGCAAATATCACGTGACTCATCGAACTTCCACAGCATATCATCCTCAAACGAATGGCCAAGCTGAAATTTCAAATCGAGAAATCAAGTCCATTTTGGAGAAAACAGTGCAACCTAATCGGCGAGATTGGAGTCTACATCTTGGAGATGCACTTTGGGCTTATCGGACTGCTTATAAATCACCTATAGGAATGTCACCTTATAGAATGATTTATGGGAAAGCATGTCATCTACCGGTGGAGCTTGAACACAAAGCTTTTTGGGCCATTAAACAATGTAACATGGATTATGATGCTGCTGGGATTGCAAGAAAACTGCAACTACAAGAGTTGGAAGAGATTCAAAATGATGCTTACGAGAATGCAAGGATTTACAAAGAAAAGACTAAGAATCTTCATGACCGAATGCTTACAAGAAAGGAGTTTCATGTTGGAGACAAAGTCCTTCTTTATCATTCGCGTTTGAAACTTTTTCCTGGAAAATTGCGCTCTCGTTGGATTGGACCCTTTGTTGTTTCTAATGTTTTTCCTTATGGTGCAGTTGAAATTACAAGTTTAGAAACCAACAAAGTACTCAAGGTCAATGGGCATCGTTTGAAACCTTTCTATGAAGGTTGGACGACAGAACTCACCGCTTCTATAGAGTTAGCTGAACCAATCTATGAAGAATGAGCATGCCACATGTCAAGCCTATGACATAAAACAAAAGCGCTTACTGGGAGGCAACCCAACACAAAAAAAAAATCAGATTTGCTTTCTTTTTCCTTATCTTTTATTTTTTCGCATTTTAATTTATTTTTTGTCATTCTCTTATGTTCCTTTTCTTTTATTTCAACATTGAGGACAATGTTGTGTTTTAAGTGTGGGGGTATTGGGAGAATTTTAGTTTTCTTTGTTGTTCTAAAAAAATAAAAATTGTTTGTTTTTTTTAACTCCCATTGGTTTTTGAGAATATGAGTATTATGTATGAGAATTAAGTGAGATAGATGAATATATAAATCAAATGAATGAGTGTGCATGCAAGTTTTAATGTTTAATTGGTTTAGGGATTGACTCTGAAAATATGCCATGTTGACTTTATAGTGTTATACCAATGTAAGCTTTTGAGCCTTCAACATTATATTCTTTGATTGTGCGTTCTTTCAATGATATGTATCTCTAGAACTTGCTTCATATCTTATTGAGATTACATTCACATTACATAGATGCATGAAGATGATAAAGGCATTAGGAATTTTAACCGCTTGAGCCAAAAAGCCAACCTAAAGCATATTATCTTTAGTGAGCCCCTTTTGAGCTTGTTTATCCTTTCTTTGCTTTATCCATGTATAAGCCTTAAACTTTTTATATGTTTTCCTCTTTTCCCCTGGCCAAGGATTAGTAGAGCATATACTTGTGATATCTCATGGAATTATGGTTGGAAATTATGTGAAAAGAAAGAAGAAGTGATGCTTGATGAAAAGATGGGCAAAGTTGCCAAAGGTGAAAAAGAACAAAAGAAAAAAAAAGAACAAGAAAACAAAAGAAAAAGAAAGAAAAAGAAAAGAACAATCAAAGAAGAAAAGAAAAAAAAAAGAAATAGAAAAGAGCTTGAAATCGAAAGAAGCTAAATTGGTGCTTGAAGATTGAAAATTGATGTGTTTTGATGGAATATCTTGGTTGAAATATTTTTTTGCAGAATGCTCTACTTTCTTTGGTTTGAACCTTTTCTTCTACTCTCTTTTACCTCACCTTAACCTTAGCCCCATTACAACCGAAAAATAAGACATTTTGATTCATGCATTGTTTGTAATATTTTAGTAATGGAGATGAGATTGAAGAGCAAGCTTATGGTAGAACATCTTCATTGATTGAATTTGAGAGATTTAAACACATAAGCTCGAAACACATGAGTGTTGGAGTGTATATCAATGAGAGGACCTATCACTTTGGCATGGCATAGATTTCTTTTAAATCCCGAAGAGTAATTGAGTTTTGAAGTTTGCATGTAAACGAATTCATGAAGATTTATGTTCTTTATCCTTCTCGATTGTATTCTTATTTATAATGCTTGAATTCTTGGATATTGATGGGATATTAAGGGATTGGTCATGGTTATTTTTAATTAAATTTTTTTTTACCTATCCTTTCTCGAGGACGAGCAAGAGCTAAGTGTGGGGGTATTTGATGCGACCATATTATTTGATAATTTCATCCATATTTATGTAGTGTTTTGCATATGTTTTGTGTATAAAATGCCTTGATATTCTTTGTTTTATATTTTGAAGGCATTTTTGGATGAAAGATGCAAAAAGGAGGTAATTGGAGGTAATTGACAGATTTGACCTTCAGTCGGTGTTTTGTGCACAGTGGAAGCTCTAGAGATCGAAATGAAGTGATTCCAGTGACATTCAAAAGCTAACATCCATAGATTTATGGAAAGCTAAGGAAAAAGAAATAAAATAAGGAAGATCATGGAAATCGCAGCCTTCAAAGTCAAATCTTGCAATCTGCCGATATCGACCTTTGTCCATTCGAACTTCAATATCTCAAGATACAAAAGTCGGATTGATGCAAACTCAATTTTAGTGGATTCATGACTCAAAGACCTATAAACGCTCCAAATTTCAGCTCAAAACGATGTGATATGAAGGAGATATGAATTTTACAAGGGACAACTAAATTCTGCCAACTTAAGGAAGGACTATTTTGTAAAATAGACACTAGGGTTTCTAAGCATATATAAAGGAGAAGAGGAGCAAGGAAGTGGCGGCCAGCACAAAAGAAAACACAAAATCTTCCTCCTCCAAACCCTAAATCATGTGTTCTTCCATCTTTTTATTTAGTTGTTCAATAAACATGCAAGGCTAGACTCTTTTGCTTGGTTGCAAGGACACAAAAACCTTCGGATTTCAAGAACCGTGAGATTTATTCTTCCTTCTATTTTCAGTTTATGTTATGAATGAGTATGATTGTTTTCCTATGCATATTTTCTATGATTGTTGTTGATGATTGCTAGAGCGGACTCTAAGTTATTGTTGTGAACAATCTATTGCTAAGTTTAATATCAAAACCGGAGTTGTGATATATGAACTTGTGAAGCAACTAAGCTTGATAATTGTGGCGGAACTACATTATTGAACTTAGGGAGAACATATGAATAAATTGACACAAGTTGCGGACAACTTGTATGTTAATCTTGATGAAATTATCTAGTTCTTAAAGCTACCATTAAATTGAATCATTAGTGCGGACACTTTGATTGTTTGTTGGTTAGGATTAGTTATACGGCGGATCCGTTAATTAATCACGTTAAGAAAAGATAAAATTTCAGAACATAAATTGCATTTTTCGTTTCAAGGATCGGTTCTAATTTCCGTAGGTGGATGTATGCTTGTGACCAAGGTTTGTTTTCTTGATAAGTTTCGATTTTAATTGATTTTGTTTGCTAGTTTAATTGCTGCCATAGTTTAGATAATCACAAACCAAATCCCCCCAATCACATAACGTACAACATAAAAATCTGACTTGAAACTTCCTCGTGGGATCGACCCCTTGCTTGCTCTATACTATCTTGTGTGTTTTAAGCTAGGGTAATTAATTTGTGCGACCACGACATCGCAACAAGTAGCTATCTACGAAAGCTTGCGCTCGAAAGATTTACATTAGGTGAATTTCTATGAAGAACTTTCATACTCATATTTTTCCTTTTGATGTTAATATTTTATCCAATAATTTCCGTGTAGTATATACTTTTTTCAAATTACATTTCTTTTGGTACACGAAATGTGTAGGAGTGTCTATATCGAAGCTTTTTAGATTGATGTCGTCATTGCATGCAAAATAAATTACATGATGTGTTTTTTTATGGAATTCAAGGATGTTCTCCCTCTTTTTTTTGTGAAGTACTAACCATTTACATTTCTGAATGTGAAGACCACAATTCTTCTTTGCTTAACTAATATTTTGTTCGCTTGGAATTTCGGTCAAGTAGCTATCTACGAAAGCTTGGGTTCGAAAGGCTTACACTAGGTGAATTTCTATGAAGAGCTTTCTTACTCATATTGTTCCTTTAGTCGTGATTTTCTTATCCAATAATTTCCGTATAGTTTGTACTTTTTTCAAAATACATTTCTTTTGGTACACGAAATGTGTGGGAGTGTCTTTTTTGAAGCGTTTTAGATTGATGTCATCATTGCATGCAAAATAAATTACATGATGTGTTTTTTTATGGAATTCAATGATGTTCTCTCTCTCTTTTTTTGTTAAGTACTAACCATTTGCATTTTGAATGTGAAGACCACAATTCTTCTTTGCTTAACTAATATTTTGTTCGCTTGGAATTTCGGTCAAGTTGCTATCTACGAAAGCTTGGGCTCGGAAGATTTACACCAGGTGAATTTCTATGAAGAACATTCATACTCATATTTTACCTTTTGATGTGATTATTTTATCCAATAATTTCCTTGTAGTTTGTACTTTTTTCAAAATACATTTGTTTTGGTACACGAAATGTGTGGGAGTGTCTTTATTGAAGCGTTTTAGATTGATGTCGTCATTGCATGCAAAATAAATTACTTGGTGTATTTTTTTTTCTCGAATTCAAAGATGTTGTCCCTCTTTTTTTTTGTTAAGTACTAACCATTTGCATTTCTGAATGTGAAGACCATAATTCTCCGTTGCTTAACTAATTTTTTGTTCCCTTGGAATTTCGTTCAAGTAGCTATCTATGAAAGCTTGGGCTCGAAAGATTTACACCAGGTGAATTTCTATGAAGAACATTCATACTCATATTTTTCCTTTTGATGTTATTATTTTATCCAATAATTTCCGTGTAGTTTGTACTTTTTTCAGAATACATTTCTTTTGGCACACGAAATGTGTGGGAGTGTCTTTATTGAAGCGTTTTAGATTGATGTTATCATTGCATGCAAAATAAATTACTTGGTGTATATTTTTTCTCGAATTCAAAGATGTTCGCCCTCTTTTTTTTTGTTAAGTACTAACCATTTGCATTTCTGAATGTGAAGACCACAATTCTTCGTTGCTTAACTAATTTTTTGTTCCCTTGGAATTTCGGCCAAGTAGCTATCTACGAAAACTTGGGCTCGAAAGATTTACATCAGGTGAATTTTTATGAAGAACTTTCATACTCTTATTATTCCATTTGATGTGATTTTTTTATCCAATAATTTCGGTGTAGTTTGTACTTTATTCAATTTATATTTCTTTTGCTACAGGAAATGTGTGGGAGTGTCTATATCAAAGCTTTTTAGATTGATGTCGTCATTGCATGCAAATAAATTACTTGATGTAGTTTTTTTTATCGAATTCAAGGATGCTCTCCCTGTTTTTTTTATTCACTACTAACCATTTACATTTCTGAATGTGAAGACCACAATTCTCATTTGCTTAACTAATTTTTTTTCGCTTGGAATTTCGGTCAAGTAGCTATCTACGAAAGCTTGCGCTCGAAAGATTTATATTAGGTGAATTTCTATGAAGAACTTTCATACTCATATTTTTCCTTTTGATGTTATTATTGTATCCAATAATTTCCGTGTAGTATGTACTTTTTTCAAATAACATTTCTTTTGGTACACGAAATGTGTGGGAGTGTCTATATCGAAGCTTTTTAGATTGATGTCGTCATTGCATGCAAAATAAATTACATGATGTGTTTTTTTATGGAATTCAAGGATGTTCTCCCTCTTTTTTTTGTGAAGTACTAACCATTTACATTTCTGAATGTGAAGACCACAATTCTTCTTTGCTTAACTAATATTTTGTTCGCTTGGAATTTCGGTCAAGTAGCTATCTACGAAAGCTTGGGCTCGAAAGGCTTACACTAGGTGAATTTCTATGAAGAGCTTTCTTACTCATATTGTTCCTTTAGTAGTGATTTTCTTATCCAATAATTTCCGTATAGTTTGTACTTTTTTCAAAATACATTTCTTTTGGTACACGAAATGTGGGGGAGTGTCTATTTTGGAGCGTTTTAGATTGATGTCATCATTGC
Organism: Salix caprea; assembly: GCA_964035475.1. Taxonomy (NCBI): domain Eukaryota; kingdom Viridiplantae; phylum Streptophyta; class Magnoliopsida; order Malpighiales; family Salicaceae; genus Salix; species Salix caprea. The sequence goes on from OZ037756.1 coordinate 6,676,980, forward strand.
ATGCAAAATAAATTACATGAAGTAGCTATCTACGAAAGCTTGGGCTCGAAAGATTTACACCAGGTGAATTTCTATGAAGAACATTCATACTCATATTTTTCCTTTTGATGTGATTATTTTCTCCAATAATTTCCGTGTAGTTTGTACTTTTTTCAAAATACATTTCTTTTGGCACACGAAATGTGTGGGAGTGTCTTTATTGAAGCGTTTTAGATTGATGTTGTCATTGCATGCAAAATAAATTACTTGGTGTATTTTTTTTCTCGAATTCAAAGATGTTCGTCCTCTTTTTTTTTGTTAAGTACTAACCATTTGCTTTTCTGAATGTGAAGACCACAATTCTCTGTTACTTAACTAATTTTTTGTTCCCTTGGAATTTCAGCCAAGTAGCTATCTACGAAAGTTTGGGCTCGAAAGATTTACATCAGGTGAATTTTTTTGAAGAACTTTCATACTCTTATTATTCCATTTGATGTGATTTTTTTATCCAATAATTTCGGTGTAGTTTGTACTTTATTAAAATTATATTTCTTTTGCTACACGAAATGTGTGGAAGTGTCTATATCAAAGCTTTTTAGATTGATGTCGTCATTGCATGCAAAATAAATTACTTGGTGTAGATTTTTTTATCGAATTCAAGCATGTTCTCCTTGTTTTTTTTTCACTACTAACCATTTACATTTCTGAATGTGAAGACCACAATTCTCGTTCGCTTAACTAATTTTTTTTTCGCTTGGAATTTCGGTCAAGTAGCTATCTACGAAAGCTTGGGCTCGAAAGATTTACACCAGGTGAATTTCTATGAAGAACTTTCATACTAATATTTTTCCTTTTGATGTGATTATTTTATCCAATAATTTCCGTGTAGTTTGTACTTTTTTCAAAATACATTTCTTTTGGCACACGAAATGTGTGGGAGTGTCTTTATTGAAGCGTTTTAGATTGATGTCGTCATTGCACGCAAAATAAATTACTTGGTGTATTTTTTTTCTCGAATTCAAAGATGTTCGCCCTCTTTTTTTTTGTTAAGTACTAACCATTTGCATTTCTGAATGTGAAGACCACAATTCTCGTTTGCTTAACTAATTTTTTTTCGCTTGGAATTTCGGGCAAGTAGCTATCTACGAAAGCTTGCGCTCGAAAGATTTACATTAGGTGAATTTCTATGAAGAACTTTCATACTCATATTTTTCCTTTTGATTTTATTATTTTATCCAATAATTTCCGTGTAGTATGTACTTTTTTCAAATTACATTTCTTTTGGTACACGAAATGTGTAGGAGTGTCTATATCGAAGATTTTTAGATTGATGTCGTCATTGCATGCAAAATAAATTACATGATGTGTTTTTTTATGGAATTCAAGGATGTTCTCCCTCTTTTTTTTGTGAACTACTAACCATTTACATTTCTAAATGTGAAGACCACAATTCTTCTTTGCTTAACTAATATTTTGTTCGCTTGGAATTTCGGTCAAGTAGCTATCTACGAAAGCTTGGGCTCGAAAGGCTTACACTAGGTGAATTTCTATAAAGAGCTTTCTTACTCATATTGTTCCTTTAGGCGTGATTTTCTTATCCAATAATTTTCGTGTAGTTTGTACTTTTTTCAAAATACATTTCTTTTGGTACTCGAAATGTGTGGGAGTGTCTTTATTGAAGTGTTTTATATTGATGTCATCATTGCATGCAAAATAAATTACATGATTTGTTTTTTTATGGAATTCAAGGATGTTCTCCCTCTTTGTTTCTGTTAAGTACTAACCATTTGCATTTCTGAATGTGATGACCACAATTCTCCTTTGCTTAACTAATTTTTTGTTCCCTTGGAATTTTGGTCAAGTAGCTATCTACGAAAGCTTGGGCTCGAAAGATTTACACTAGGTGAATTTGTATGAAGAACTTTCATACTCTTATTGTTCCTTTTGATGTCATTTTTTTATCCAATAATTTTCGTGTAGTTTGTACTTGTTTCAAATTACATTTCTTTTGCTATACGAAATGTGTGGGAGTGTCTGTATCAAAGCTTTTTAGATTGATGTCATCATTGCATGCAAAATAAATTACTTGGTGTAGATTTTTTTATCGAATTCAAGCATGTTCTCCTTGTTTTTTTTTCACTACTAACCATTTACATTTCTGAATGTGAAGACCACAATTCTCGTTCGCTTAACTAATTTTTTTTTCGCTTGGAATTTCGGTCAAGTAGCTATCTACGAAAGCTTGGGCTCGAAAGATTTACACCAGGTGAATTTCTATGAAGAACTTTCATACTAATATTTTTCCTTTTGATGTGATTATTTTATCCAATAATTTCCGTGTAGTTTGTACTTTTTTCAAAATACATTTCTTTTGGCACACGAAATGTGTGGGAGTGTCTTTATTGAAGCGTTTTAGATTGATGTTGTCATTGCATGCAAAATAAATTACTTGGTGTATTTTTTTTCTCGAATTCAAAGATGTTCGCCCTCTTTTTTTTTGTTAAGTACTAACCATTTGCATTTCTGAATGTGAAGACCACAATTCTCGTTTGCTTAACTAATTTTTTTTCGCTTGGAATTTCGGGCAAGTAGCTATCTACGAATGCTTGCGCTCGAAAGATTTACATTAGGTGAATTTCTATGAAGAACTTTCATACTCATATTTTTCCTTTTGATGTTATTATTTTATCCAATAATTTCCGTGTAGTATGTACTTTTTTCAAATTACATTTCTTTTGGTACACGAAATGTGTAGGAGTGTCTATATCGAAGATTTTTAGATTGATGTCGTCATTGCATGCAAAATAAATTACATGATGTGTTTTTTTATGGAATTCAAGGATGTTCTCCCTCTTTTTTTTGTGAACTACTAACCATTTACATTTCTGAATGTGAAGACCACAATTCTTCTTTGCTTAACTAATATTTTGTTCGCTTGGAATTTCGGTCAAGTAGCTATCTACGAAAGCTTGGGCTCGAAAGGCTTACACTAGGTGAATTTCTATAAAGAGCTTTCTTACTCATATTGTTCCTTTAGGCATGATTTTCTTATCCAATAATTTTCGTGTAGTTTGTACTTTTTTCAAAATACATTTCTTTTGGTACTCGAAATGTGTGGGAGTGTCTTTATTGAAGTGTTTTATATTGATGTCATCATTGCATGCAAAATAAATTACATGATTTGTTTTTTTATGGAATTCAAGGATGTTCTCCCTCTTTGTTTCTGTTAAGTACTAACCATTTGCATTTCTGAATGTGATGACCACAATTCTCCTTTGCTTAACTAATTTTTTGTTCCCTTGGAATTTTGGTCAAGTAGCTATCTACGAAAGCTTGGGCTCGAAAGATTTACACTAGGTGAATTTGTATGAAGAACTTTCATACTCTTATTGTTCCTTTTGATGTCATTTTTTTATCCAATAATTTTCGTGTAGTTTGTACTTGTTTCAAATTACATTTCTTTTGCTATACGAAATGTGTGGGAGTGTCTGTATCAAAGCTTTTTAGATTGATGTCATCATTGCATGCAAAATAAATTACTTGGTGTAGATTTTTTTATCGAATTCAAGCATGTTCTCCTTGTTTTTTTTTCACTACTAACCATTTACATTTCTGAATGTGAAGACCACAATTCTCGTTCGCTTAACTAATTTTTTTTTCGCTTGGAATTTCGGTCAAGTAGCTATCTACGAAAGCTTGGGCTCGAAAGATTTACACCAGGTGAATTTCTATGAAGAACTTTCATACTAATATTTTTCCTTTTGATGTGATTATTTTATCCAATAATTTCCGTGTAGTTTGTACTTTTTTCAAAATACATTTCTTTTGGCACACGAAATGTGTGGGAGTGTCTTTATTGAAGCGTTTTAGATTGATGTTGTCATTGCATGCAAAATAAATTACTTGGTGTATTTTTTTTCTCGAATTCAAAGATGTTCGCCCTCTTTTTTTTTGTTAAGTACTAACCATTTGCATTTCTGAATGTGAAGACCACAATTCTCGTTTGCTTAACTAATTTTTTTTCGCTTGGAATTTCGGGCAAGTAGCTATCTACGAATGCTTGCGCTCGAAAGATTTACATTAGGTGAATTTCTATGAAGAACTTTCATACTCATATTTTTCCTTTTGATGTTATTATTTTATCCAATAATTTCCGTGTAGTATGTACTTTTTTCAAATTACATTTCTTTTGGTACACGAAATGTGTAGGAGTGTCTATATCGAAGATTTTTAGATTGATGTCGTCATTGCATGCAAAATAAATTACATGATGTGTTTTTTTATGGAATTCAAGGATGTTCTCCCTCTTTTTTTTGTGAACTACTAACCATTTACATTTCTGAATGTGAAGACCACAATTCTTCTTTGCTTAACTAATATTTTGTTCGCTTGGAATTTCGGTCAAGTAGCTATCTACGAAAGCTTGGGCTCGAAAGGCTTACACTAGGTGAATTTCTATAAAGAGCTTTCTTACTCATATTGTTCCTTTAGGCATGATTTTCTTATCCAATAATTTTCGTGTAGTTTGTACTTTTTTCAAAATACATTTCTTTTGGTACTCGAAATGTGTGGGAGTGTCTTTATTGAAGTGTTTTATATTGATGTCATCATTGCATGCAAAATAAATTACATGATTTGTTTTTTTATGGAATTCAAGGATGTTCTCCCTCTTTGTTTCTGTTAAGTACTAACCATTTGCATTTCTGAATGTGATGACCACAATTCTCCTTTGCTTAACTAATTTTTTGTTCCCTTGGAATTTTGGTCAAGTAGCTATCTACGAAAGCTTGGGCTCGAAAGATTTACACTAGGTGAATTTGTATGAAGAACTTTCATACTCTTATTGTTCCTTTTGATGTCATTTTTTTATCCAATAATTTTCGTGTAGTTTGTACTTGTTTCAAATTACATTTCTTTTGCTATACGAAATGTGTGGGAGTGTCTATATCAAAGCTTTTTAGATTGATGTCATCATTGCATGCAAAATAAATTACTTGGTGTAGATTTTTTTATCGAATTCAAGCATGTTCTCCTTGTTTTTTTTTCACAACTAACCATTTACATTTCTGAATGTGAAGACCACAATTCTCGTTCGCTTAACTAATTTTTTTTTCGCTTGGAATTTCGGTCAAGTAGCTATCTACGAAAGCTTGGGCTCGAAAGATTTACACCAGGTGAATTTCTATGAAGAACTTTCATACTAATATTTTTCCTTTTGATGTGATTATTTTATCCAATAATTTCCGTGTAGTTTGTACTTTTTTCAAAATACATTTCTTTTGGCACACGAAATGTGTGGGAGTGTCTTTATTGAAGCGTTTTAGATTGATGTCGTCATTGCATGCAAAATAAATTACTTGGTGTATTTTTTTTCTCGAATTCAAAGATGTTCGCCCTCTTTTTTTTTGTTAAGTACTAACCATTTGCATTTCTGAATGTGAAGACCACAATTCTCGTTTGCTTAACTAATTTTTTGTTCTCTTGGAATTTCGGGCAAGTAGCTATCTACGAAAGCTTGCGCTCGAAAGATTTACATTAGGTGAATTTCTATGAAGAACTTTCATACTCTTATTATTCCATTTGATGTGATTATTTTATCCAATAATTTCCATCTAGTTTGTACTTTTTTCAAAATACATTTCTTTTGGTACACGAAATGTGTCGGAGTGTCTTTATTGAAGCGTTTTAGATTGATGTCGTCATTGCATGCTAAATAAATTACTTGGTGTATTTTTTTATCGAATTCAAGGATGTTCTCCCTCTTTTTTTTTTGTTCAGTACTAACCATTTACATTTCTGAATGTGAAGACCACAATTCTCGTTCACTTAACTAATTTTTTTTTTCACTTGGAATTTCGGTCAAGTAGCTATCAACGAAAGCTTGGGCTCGAAAGATTTACACCAGGTGAATTTTTATGAAGAACTTTCATACTCATATTTTTCCTTTTGATGTGATTTTTTTATCCAATAATTTCCGTGTAGTTTGTACTTTTTTGAAATTATATTTCTTTTGGTACACGAAATGTGTGGCAGTGTCTATATCGAAGTTTTTAGATTGATGTCCTCATAGCATGCAAAATGAATTACAAGATGTGTTTTTTTTTATGGAATTCAAGGATGTTCTCCCTCTTTTTTTTTGTTAAGTACTAACCATTTGCATTTCTGAATGTGAAGACCACAATTCTCGTTTGCTTAACTAAGTTTTTTGTTCCCTTGGAATTTCGGTCAAGTAGCTATCTACGAAAGCTTGGGCTCCAAATATTTACACCAGGTGAATTTCTATGAAGAACTTTCATACTCATATTTTTCCTTTTGATGTGATTTCATTATCCAATAATTTCTGTGTAGTTTGTACTTTTTTCAAATGACATTTCTTGTGGTACACGAAATGTGTGGGAGTGTCTTTATTGAAGCTTCTAGATTAATGTCATCATTGCATGCAAAATAAATTACTTGGTGTATTTTTTTTCTCGAATTCAAGGATGTTCTCCCTCTTTTTTTTTCAGTACTAACCATTTACATTTCTGAATGTGAAGACCACAATTCTCGTTCGCTTAACTAATTTTTTTTTTTGCTTGGAATTTCGGTCATGTAGCTATCTACGAAAGCTTGGGCTCGAAAGATTTACACTAGGTGAATATTTATGAAGAACTTTCATACTCATATTTTTCCTTTTGATGTAATTTTTTTATCCAATAATTTCCGTGTAGTTTGTACTTTTTTAAATTACATTTCTTTTGGTACACGAAATGTGTGGGAGTGTCTATATCGAAGCTTTTTAGATTGATGTCGTCATTGCTTGCAAAATAAATTACATGATGTGTTTTTTTATGGAATTCAAGGATGTTCTCCCTGTTTTTTTTGGTTCACTACTAACCATTTACATTTCTTAATGTGAAGACCACAATTCTCGTTTGCTTAACTAATTTTTTGTTCCCTTGGAATTTTGGTCAAGTAGCTATCTACGAAAGCTTGGGCTCAAAAGATTTACACCAGATGAATTTCTATGAAGAACTTTCATACTCATATTTTTCCTTTTGATGTGATTTCATTATCCAATAATTTCCGTGTAGTTTGTACTTTTTTCAAATGACATTTCTTGTGGTACACGAAATGTGTGGGAGTGTCTTTATTGAAGCTTCTAGATTGATGTCGTCATTGCATGCAAAATAAATTACTTGGTGTATTTTTTTTCCCGAATTCAAGGATGTTCTCCCTCTCTTTTTTTTTCCAGTACTAACTATTTACATTTCTGAATGTGAAGACCACAATTCTCGTTCGCTTAACTAATTTTTTTTTTCGCTTGGAATTTCGGTCAAGTAGCTATCTACGAAAGCTTGGGCTCGAAAGATTTACACCAGGTGAATTTTTATGAAGAACTTTCATACTCTTATTTTTCCTTTTGATGTGATTATTTTATCCAATAATTTCCGTGTAGTTTGTACTTTTTTCAAAATACATTTGTTTTGGTACACGAAATGTGTGGGAGTGTCTTTATTGAAGCGTTTTAGATTGATGTCGTCATTGCATGCAAAATAAATTACTTGGTGTATTTTTTTTTCTTGAATTCAAGGATGTTCTCCCTCTTTCGTTTTGTTCAGTACTAACCATTTACATTTCTGAATTTTAAGACCACAATTATCGTTTGCTTAACGAATTTTTTTTCGCTTGTAATTTCGGTCAAGTAGCTATCTACGAAAGCTTGGGCTCGAAAGATTTACACCAGGTGAATTTTTATGAAGACCTTTCATACTCTTATTGTTCCGTTTGATGTGATTTTTTTATCCAATAATTTCCGTGAAGTTTGTACTTTTTTCAAATTACATTTCTTTTGGTACACGAAATGTGTGGGAGTGTCTTTATGGAAGCGTTTTAGATTGATGTCGTCATTGCATGCAAAATAAATTACTTGGTGTATTTTTTTTCTCGAATTTAAGGATGTTCTCCCTCTTTTTTTTTTGTTCAGTACTAACCATTTGTATTTCTAAATGTGAAGACCACAATTCTCCTTTCCTTAACTAATTTTTTGTTCCCTTGGAATTTCGGTCAATTAGCTATCTACTAAAGCTTGGGCTCGAAAGATTTACACCAGGTGTATTTTTATGAAGCCCTTTCATACTCTTATTGTTCTTTTTAATGTGATTTTTTTATCCAATAATTTCCGTGTAGTTTGTAGTTTTTTCAAATTACATTTCTTTTGCTACACAAAATGTGTGGGAGTGTCTACATCAAAGCTTTTTAGATTGATGTCGTCATTGCATGCAAAATAAATTACTTGGTGTAGTTTTTTTTATCGAATTCAAGCATGTTCTCCCTGTTTTTTTTGTTCAGTACTAACCATTTACATTTCTGAATGTAAAGACCACAATTCTCCTTTGCTTACCTAATTTTTTTCTTCACTTGGAATTTCGGTCAAGTAGCTATCTAGGAATGCTTGGGCTCGGAAGGCTTACACCGGGTGAATTTTTATGAAGAACTTTCATACTCATATTGTTCCTTCTAGTGTGATTTTTTTATCACAAAATGTCCGTGTAGTTTGTACTTTTTCAAATTACATTTCTTTTGGAACACGAAATGTGTGGGAGTGTCTATATCAAAGCTTTTTAGATTGATGTCGTCATTGCATGCAAAATAAATTACATGATTTGTTTTTTTAAGGATTTCAAGGATGTTCTCCCTCTGTATTTTTGTTAAGTGCTAACCATTTACGTTTATGAATGTGAAGACCACAATTCTCCTTTGCTTACCTAATTTTTTCTTCGCTTGGAATTTCGGTCAAGTAGCTATCTAGGAATGCTTGGGCTCGGAAGGCTTACACCAGGTGAATTTTTATGAAGAACTTTCATACTCATATTGTTCCTTCTACTGTATTTTTTTTATCAAAAAATGTCCGTGTAGTTTGTACTTTTTTCAAATTACATTTCTTTTGGAACACAAAATGTGTGGGAGTGTCTATATGAAAGCTTTTTAGATTGAAGTCGTCATTGCATGCAAAATAAATTACATGATTTGTTTTTTTTATGGAATTCAAGGATGTTGTCCCTCTTTTTTTTTGTTAAGTACTAACCATTTACATTTCTGAATGTGATGACCACAATTCTCTTTTGCTTAACTAATTTTTTGTTCCCTTGGTATTTCGGTCAAGTAGCTATCTACGAAAGCTTGGGCTTGAAAGATTTACACCAGGTGAATTTTTATGAAGAACTTTCATACTCTTATTGTTCCTTTTGATGTAATTTTTTTATCCAATAATTTCCGTGTAGTTTGTACTTTTTTCAAATTACATTTCTTTTGGTACACGAAATGTGTGGGAGTGTCGTTATGGAAGCGTTTTAGATTGATGTTGTCATTGCATGCAAAATAAATTACTTGGTTTATTTTTTTTCTCGAATTCAAGGATGTTCTCCCTCTTTTTTTTTTGTTCAGTACTAACCATTTACATTTCTGAATATGAAGACCACAATTCTCGTTCGCTTAACTAATTTTTTTTTTACTTGGAATTTTGGTCAAGTAGCTATCTACGAAAGCTTGGGCTCGAAAGATTCACACCAGGTGAATTTTTATGAAGACCTTTCATACTCATATTGTTCCTTTAGGTGTGCTTTTCTTATCCAATAATTTCCTTTTAGTTTGTACTTTTTTCAAATCACATATCTTTTGGTACACGAAATGTGTGGGAGTGTATATATCGAAGCTTTTTTGATGGATGTCTTCATTGCTTGCAAAATAAATTACTTGATGTATTTTTTTATGGAATTTAAGGATGTTCTCCCTCTTTATTTTTGTTAAGTGCTAACCATTTACATTTATGAATGTGAAGACCACAATTCTCCTTTGCTTATCTAATTTTTTCTTCGCTTGGAATTTCGGTCAAGTACCTATCGAGGAATGCTTGGGCTCGCAAGGCTTACACCAGGTGAATTTTTATGAAGAACTTTCATATTCATATTGTTCCTTCTGGTATGATTTTTTTATCAAAAAATGTCCGTGTAGTTTGTATGTTTTTTCAAATTACATTTCTTTTGGTACACGAAATGTGTGGGAGTGTCTATATCAAAGCTTTTTAGATTGATGTTGTCATTGCATGCAAAATAAATTACATGATGTGTTTTTTTATGTAATTCAAGGATGTTCTCCCTCTTTTTTTTTTGTTAAGTACTAACCATTTGCATTTCTGAATGTGAAGACCACAATTCTCCTTTGCTTAACTAATTTTTTGTTCACTTGGAATTTCGGTCAAGTAGCTATCTACGAAAGCTTGGGCTCGAAAGATTTACACCAGGTGAATTTTTATGAAGAACTCTCATACTCTTATTTTTCCTTTTGATGTGATTATTTTATCCAATAATTTCCGTGTAGTTTGTACTTTTTTCAAAATACATTTGTTTTGGTACACGAAATGTGTGGGAGTGTCTTTATTGAAGCGTTTTAGATTGATGTCGTCATTGCATGCAAAATAAATTACTTGGTGTATTTTTTTTTCTCGAATTCAAGGATGTTCTCCCTCTTTCGTTTTGTTCAGTACTAACCATTTACATTTCTGAATGTTAAGACCACAATTATCGTTTGCTTAACGAATTTTTTTTCGCTTGTAATTTCGGTCAAGTAGCTATCTACGAAAGCTTGGGCTCGAAAGATTTACACCAGGTGAATTTTTATGAAGACCTTTCATACTCTTATTGTTCCGTTTGATGTGATTTTTTTATCCAATAATTTCCGTGAAGTTTGTACTTTTTTCAAATTACATTTCTTTTGGTACACGAAATGTGTGGGAGTGTCTTTATGGAAGCATTTTAGATTGATGTCGTCATTGCATGCAAAATAAATTACTTGGTGTATTTTTTTTCTCGAATTTAAGGATGTTCTCCCTCTTTTTTTTTTGTTCAGTACTAACCATTTGTATTTCTAAATGTGAAGACCACAATTCTCCTTTCCTTAACTAATTTTTTGTTCCCTTGGAATTTCGGTCAATTAGCTATCTACTAAAGCTTGGGCTCGAAAGATTTACACCAGGTGTATTTTTATGAAGCCCTTTCATACTCTTATTGTTCTTTTTAATGTGATTTTTTTATCCAATAATTTCCGTGTAGTTTGTAGTTTTTTCAAATTACATTTCTTTTGTTACACAAAATGTGTGGGAGTGTCTACATCAAAGCTTTTTAGATTGATGTCGTCATTGCATGCAAAATAAATTACTTGGTGTAGTTTTTTTTATCGAATTCAAGCATGTTCTCCCTCTTTTTTTTGTTCAGTACTAACCATTTACATTTCTGAATGTAAAGACCACAATTCTCCTTTGCTTACCTAATTTTTTTCTTCGCTTGGAATTTCGGTCAAGTAGCTATCTAGGAATGCTTGGGCTCGGAAGGCTTACACCGGGTGAATTTTTATGAAGAACTTTCATACTCATATTGTTCCTTCTAGTGTGATTTTTTTATCACAAAATGTCCGTGTAGTTTGTACTTTTTCAAATTACATTTCTTTTGGAACACGAAATGTGTGGGAGTGTCTATATCAAAGCTTTTTAGATTGATGTCGTCATTGCATGCAAAATAAATTACATGATTTGTTTTTTTAAGGAATTCAAGGATGTTCTCCCTCTGTATTTTTGTTAAGTGCTAACCATTTACGTTTATAAATGTGAAGACCACAATTCTCCTTTGCTTACCTAATTTTTTCTTCGCTTGGAATTTCGGTCAAGTAGCTATCTAGGAATGCTTGGGCTCGGAAGGCTTACACCAGGTGAATTTTTATGAAGAACTTTCATACTCATATTGTTCCTTCTAGTGTGATTTTTTTATCAAAAAATGTCTGTGTAGTTTGTACTTTTTTTAAATTACATTTCTTTTGGAACACGAAATGTGTGGGAGTGTCTATATCAAAGCTTTTTAGATTGAAGTCGTCATTGCATGCAAAATAAATTACATGATTTGGTTTTTTATGGAATTCAAGGATGTTGTCCCTCTTTTTTTTTGTTAAGTACTAACCATTTACATTTCTGAATGTGATGACCACAATTCTCTTCTGCTTAACTATTTTTTTGTTCCCTTGGTATTTCGGTCAAGTAGCTATCTACGAAAGCTTGGGCTCGAAAGATTTACACCAGATGAATTTTTATGAAGAACTTTCATACTCTTATTGTTCCTTTTGATGTGAATTTTTTATCCAATAATTTTCGTGTAGTTTGTACTTTTTTCAAATTACATTTCTTTTGGTACACGAAATGTGTGGGAGTGTCTTTATGGAAGCATTTTAGATTGATGTCGTCATTGCATGCAAAATAAATTACTTGGTTTATTTTTTTTCTCGAATTCAAGGATGTTCTCCCTCTTTTTTTTTGTTTAGTACTAACCATTTACATTTCTGAATATGAAGACCACAATTCTCGTTCGCTTAACTAATTTTTTTTTTACTTGGAATTTTGGTCAAGTAGCTATCTACGAAAGCTTGGGCTCGAAAGATTTACACTAGGTGAATTTTTATGAAGAACTTTCATACTCTTATTGTTCCTTTTGATGTGATTATTTTATCCAATAATTTCCGTGTAGTTTGTACTTTTTTCAAATTACATTTCTTTTGGTACACGAAATGTGTGGGAGTGTCTTTATGGAAGCGTTTTAGATTGATGTCGTCATTGCATGCAAAATAAATTACTTGGTTTATTTTTTTTCTCGAATTCAAGGATGTTCTCCCTCTTTTTTTTTGTTTAGTACTAACCATTTACATTTCTGAATATGAAGACCACAATTCTCATTCGCTTAACTAATTTTTTTTTTACTTGGAATTTTGGTCAAGTAGCTATCTACGAAAGCTTGGGCTCGAAAGATTTACACCAGGTGAATTTTTATGAAGAACTTTCATACTCTTATTGTTCCTTTTGATGTGAATTTTTTATCCAATAATTTTCGTGTAGTTTGTACTTTTTTCAAATTACATTTCTTTTGGTACACGAAATGTGTGGGAGTGTCTATATCGAAGCTCTTTAGATTGATGTCATCATTGCATGCAAAATAAATTACATGATGTGTTTTTTTATGGAATTGAAGGATGTTCTACCTCTTTCTTTTTTGTTAAGTAGTAACCATTTACATTTCTGAATGTGAAGACCACAATTCTCGTTTACTTAACTAATTTTTTGTTCACTTGGAATTTCGGTCAAGTAGCTATCCACGAAAGCTTGAGCTTGGAAGGCTTACACCAGGTGAATTTTTATCAAGAACTTTCATACTCATATTGTTCCTTCTGGTGTGATTTTTTTATCAAAAAATGTCCGTGTAGTTTGTATGTTTTTTCAAATTACATTTCTTTTGGTATACGAAATGTGTGGGAGTGTCTATATCAAAGCTTTTTAGATTGATGTTGTCATTGCATGCAAAATAAATTACATGATGTGTTTTTTTATGGAATTCAAGGATGTTCTCCCTCTTTTTTTTTTGTTAAGTACTAACCATTTGCATTTCTGAATGTGAAGACCACAATTCTCCTTTGCTTAACTAATTTTTTGTTCACATGGAATTTCGGTCAAGTAGCTATCTACGAAAGCTTGGGCTCGAAAGATTTACACCAGGTGAATTTTTATGAAGAACTTTCATACCCTTATTTTTCCTTTTGATGTGATTTTTTTATCCAATAATTTCCGTGTAGTTTGTACTTTTTTAAATTACATTTCTTTTGGTACACGAAATGTGTGGGAGTGTCTATATCCAAGCTGTTTAGATGGATATCGTCATTGCATGCAAAATAAATTATATGATGTGTTTTTTTATGGAATTCAAGGATGTTCACCCTGTTTTTTTTTAAGTACTAACCATTTAAATTTCTGAATGTGAAGACCACAATTCTCGTTTGCTTAACTAATTTTTTGTTCACTTGGAATTTTGGTCAAGTAGCTATCTACGAAAGCTTGGGCTCGGAAGGCTTACACCAGGTGAATTTTTATGAAGAACTTTCATACTCATATTGTTCCTTTTGATGTTATTGTTTATCCAATAATTTCTGTGTAGTTTTTACTTTTTTCAAATTACATTTCTTTTGGTACACGAAATGTGTGGGTGTGTCTTTATCGAAGCTTTTTAGATTGATGTCGTCATTGCATGCAAAGTAAATTATATGATGTGTTTTTTTTATGGAATTCAAGGATGTTCTCCCTCTTTTTTTTGTTAAGTTCTAACCATTTACATTTCTGAATGTGAAGACCACAATTGTCCTTTGCTTAACTAATTTTTTGTTCGCAGACTGTTGATGCATTAGATTACTGAAAACTAAATAAACTTTTGTGATTTCTATTTAGGTAGGTGCAATTCAAGGGTCATGCATTGGTCCTCATGATGCTCATGAAAGAGATGATATCCTCCTAGACTTGTTAGTAAACCATCTATTCAAAATCTACACTTAATGAATTTGTTTCCATTTTACAGCTCAGGCTTCTTTTGTTGTAAGAGTTTCTATTACTTTTTCATTATTGAAGTTTTCTCCTTTTATTTTGATGTGACCTTTTTTTTCATGTGGATGATAAGACAACAGGAAAATTCAGTTTCCAATGTGGTAATTTGCTGAACATCTCTTATTTGGTTGGCTTTTTGAAGCTGCAACATTACACTTTAATTTGTCGCACACCGGGTTATTTTATATACGCTTGTAACTAGTCAAAAAGCATACTGTATATGGGGATTGGTTAGATGCAAATGCAAAGTGGCTTGGATGGTGGAAGCAGTTATCCATCCGATTACAACTGTAAATGAAATAAAAGACATATCATGAGGTCAATAAAGAGTAAACCAATGAATTAGTCAATTAGGATAAGACCATTAACTCTACGTTTTAGGAAATAACATCATAAAGATGTAAGTTCTAAAGGGTATGTGTATAACTTTGATATTTAGTTATAGGACAACATCAATATATAATTATTACATATGGTTGTTCCTTTCAAGACATATTTGCTTCATCTTTCAGAACATTTATCAGTTCTTTCCAAAGTTCTTCACTTATTTCGATCTAGCTTTGTTGTCTTATTGCTCAAGGCTTGCTGCTGGAGCTCTTTCTGCTACTTGTTGTGGAATTCAAAGATATTGGAGGCAGAGGGATTGCGTTGGTAAGATATCAACCTATTGTCGTTGCTACGTACCAATCAACACAACTTAGAATTACTGTTTGAGCCTGTGCTCGCTACTATTGAAAACATTCATTGTATCGCTATGAAAACAAAGTTGGAATGGGATTGGATCCAGAGGTAACAACATTATTCTTCTTTGATACTACAATATATAAAAATTATGCAAAGATGATTAGAATTGTTGTTTGATCCTGTTTGCTTTCAATAATTTCTCCTACCCCTTTTAAGTTCCATGTGTTTTGCACAGAGACTTGTTGCTTTTGCTTGTATTGAAGGAATCTTTTTCTCGGGAAGGTAATGTTCCTTAAATATTACAAACATTAGACTGTTAATATGTTATTTGTGATACTTGATCTCTCTAATCTTCTGCACCATTTTTTGGCTTAAAAAGAGAGGCTTGATGGCCAGGTTTAACTCTGCTTGCCTTCTTTAACACATGAGCCGCACCTAGATGTACAAATCTTCTAATGATATGAATTCATTTTTTTTAATCTACGAGATTAAAGCCTGTTAATTGAGCTCTCGTATCTTCTAAATCTCCATTTCCGTCGTCATTCAAATTCTGCGACAGGCTCTTCTGGGCTTTCTCCAGTATAGACTGCATGTACTTCCCTTGTTCGATAATATGCTCCGCACGATACTATGAACTCCATCGAATTAAATGGATTTTCAACTTTGTACTTGTTTTGATAACCGAAGCCAACCTAACATTAAGGAATACAAACATGTAAAATTTCCTCTAATGATGAATTACAAAAAAGAAGGGCAGGGTATCAATGGAGATGGCCAACAACAAACTTTATGTACTCACCGACGAGCATTATATTCATGCCAATCAAAGCACCTTGTGTGGAAGAGGCAAACAAGGCAGCTTAGATCAATCAGAACTCCTTACATGCTGATACACATTGTTTAAATGTGTATCATAAGAATAAATCTAAGATGATTTTCAGCTTATATACCCTGCTTAGATGGTTTTCTTGCCATTTCAGTTGTAAGTTATCCAGACAGCTGCAAGGCATCAGGAAGAGTGTCCTTTACCATTGCTCTTGATGTTTTATCTATGCTGTGTCCCCTCCTACAATCCCTGTATTTGTGATTTTGACGATGCCTTATGAGCGTTTGATAAGAGCAACTTGCCTATGCTTATTGTGCAAGAGAACCTAATGGTTACCTCGATAATTAAAGTTTACAAAAAAATAACAAAATCATTGCTGAAAGCTTTTTGACATTTTTGTCGAATTCTAACAGATAATCATAAATTGTGTATGATATCCTATTTTTCATTTGAAAAATATGAAAAAATCAACTTTCATTCCCCCCTCCCCCCTCCCAACTCTTTTCTGTAATGAATTTTAGAAGCTAAAAGGTTGAAAAATTATTTTCCACCATTATCAACCTTTGATTAGACACCATAAATCAAGAATTAAATTTAGAAACAAAACAAGGGTTCTTCAAGTTAGAAAACCAAAGGTTCTTTGAGATTAAATTCTCATTCACCTATAATTTGTTCAAATCATGTTAATAAAAAAAAATCATCAATCCCCTACATGAATGCAAATTGTTTCACCTGTTTGAAAATGATTCAAAGCTTTGTTTCGCTATACTAATTTGATAGATAACTATATTAGGGTAGGTAATTTTTAACTTTGAACACTTCTTAGTAAAATGCTATAAAATTTACTCAACTAAATAGTAAAAGCAATATCTTGAATTTTTTACTCAACTAAATTTTATAGTAAAAAAAAATTCAACCTTTTAGCTTCTAAAATTCATTATAGAAAAGTGCGGGGGCGGGGCTTGATTTGTCATATTTTTCTCACCTCATTTTTTGTATTTTCATTCTCTTTCATCATTTAGTTTTCCTTCGAAATCTAAAGCTTGAGTTCATCTTGTCAAGAAATAGTTGAGTTATATTTTTTGTTTCAAAGACCTTGCTTAAAAATACTTTTTAACCATGATGGTGTTGTTGAGTTCATCCCTTGTGAAGTGATCCCCTCATAAAAGAAGCAGTGTACATTTGGATTTGAACATTTTTCTTTGACCTTCCGTTGGCGGTAAGTAGCCTGGTTAGGTTCTCCCCCACCAAATTTCTGGGTTTTTCCCTATAAATAAAAAAATAACAAAAATAAAATAAAAATGCTGATGTGAAAATAATCAAGTTGGAAATTTTGAATAGATTCGAGAGACCGATCGTACCTCAATTGTGCCAAAAAATTAAGAATAAATGAAGATTTAATGGATAAAAGTTAAGTCGAAAGAAAAAATTACATTTTTATAGGCCAATTTCATTTAATCATGGGCCAATATAAAGTTTAATTATGTTTAGGAATTAATTTAGGGTCCAATTAAAGCAATTAATTAAGTGCAAGGACTTAGTTATACTTTAAATTGGTCAAATTAATATTATTAATGGTTTTATTGATAAAAAAATCAAGTTTCGGATCCTATTTTGGGTTTAATTGAGATGATTGGAATTTTCAGAGACCAAATTCAATTTTTACCAAGTCAATTGGATGAAATCAGGAGTGAAATTGAAGAAAATTACGAGTTTAATGGTTAATTAAGGGTCAAATTTCATTTGAGACCAAGGACGGAAGTAAATGAAAAGAGAAAAAGGGGGACAAGGGGAAGAGGAAACAGAGAAAAAAATAAAGGAGGAGAACACAAAAAAAGTGAAAAAGAAGGAAGGTAAAAGGGAGATCCAGCGGAGGAAGCCGGTCCTAGTTTATTCTTATTGCCAGCAGCACAATGACTACTTCTTCCTTAGCACCTTTATCCGCATTCCTCTTCTTCTCCCTCCCCAATAAATTCTCAGTTCTTCCTTTTTCAGTTTTTAGCCAATGTCTTCGCCATCGACAACCCCTTCTTCTCCCTAAGCAGCAGTTGCATGTCGGTGCCCCCGGCCATAACTTCAAGCTCACCATCGACGGCGGTGACATCAACTTCTTCTGCTCCAGCGATGGAAAATAGTTTCTCCTGCTTCCTCCTCGATAGCAGTAGTTCCATCCTTTTCCACCCAATGTCGGTAGTTTCATCATCCCATCCAGCAAAACCTGCACTCTTCCCTCCCTTCTAGCCACAGCAGCAGCAGCTGCTCTTCCCTAGCAGCAGCCGCAGTAGCTCCTTCCTCTCCTCCAGCAGCAAAAGTGACAAAAAACGTCACTTCTTCTCTCTACTGCAATAAACTTCACCTCCCTCTATCAATCACCACCGACCACCATTCTCGTTGCCACAGCTACCTCTGGCACCAGCTTCATCTCCTTTACAAGGCGCTAGCAATAGGTGGTCTTCTTCTTCTTCTTTGTAAGTGAACAGTAGGGAATACTATGTCCAGCCCCACCCAAGAAGGTTGATGGCCTGAAATGGCCGGACCCATTTCGTTGGGCCACGCCTAGTCTTAATATATATATATATATATATATATATATATATATATATATAAATGCGTTTAAAAAAATGTTTTGTTTTTGCACAGACGACCGAATTCTAAAAATTTACTAAACATATTTTTCAAAAAATATTGCATCTTAACTCTTGTTTTAAAATGAAAAATAGGATATCATAACCAATTTTTGATTATTGGTTAGAGTTCGGCCAAATTGTCAAAAATCTTTCAAGTTGATTTTTTAGAAAACTATATTGATTCTCTTTATGTTTTTAGCTTTGTAATTTTATAATAAATTTGAAACTTTTAATAATAGAATTTTAGCTCCAAATAAACTTTTGTTATTTTCTTAAAAAAAATTAGTAATGATTGTATTCTAGCTGCAATGACGACCTATAATACTTTTCTAAGAAAATATTTTAGTGAACTTTAGCGACCTATAATACTTTTGAAAATATTTTTTTGTCTATAAATATATCAAAAAAATTAGTAATTTATTTTGCATGCAATGACGACCTATAATACTTTTCTAATAATTTTTACCCTTTGTTACCAGTATTTTGAGTATTGAATTTGCCCCATGAAGTCACACATGTACCTCAGCTTCACAATGGGTTTATGATGGTATTTTTGATTGGTTATTCTCGGCGATGCAATTAGGTGCTCACTGTCTGGCAATTTATCTTCTTTTACTGAAATAAGTCGATGTATTCTCAATTTGTTCTGATCAAGTTCGTTTTTGAACATTAGGTGCATATTTTGAGGGCTCTAACGAGCTGCAATCACTTTTGAATATTTACTTAATATCAAATGTATTTCAACCCTGTTGCACCTTTCCTCCTTTGTGACTTATCGTGAAGAAAAAAGTACCCAACTGGGCTCATTTTTGACCTTTGCTTAGGATTTCTGAGTTGTTCTTCTTTCTTTTCCTATAAAACTGAATGTTAATGCAACGATGATATTTGGTGGAAACTTTACGACATGTTATTCTTAAGGAACAAATTGACTGGATCTTTTCAAGTGGCAATTAGGTGTTCTGTGAAATGGTATTTATCCAATCCCTCTAATCTCTGATTTTTCTTATTGTGATCCCTCTTGGTAATTGTTTTGCACAAAATGCCTTTTATTGCAGCCATAACCTCTTGGATTTTGGAGACAGAGTTCCACTTGCCTTGTGTCAGTTTTAGGGAATAGTACTCGCGATAATAGGATCAGTGCTGAGATTGTATGACTTGGGGAAAAAGAGGATGCTTAGAAAATGTGAGAATAAGCTATTCCCAACTACATTGTCTCTATTCACACCTGTCGTGATTGGATTTATGTGGGGGACACTCAAGAAGTATGTTTTTTCTAAAATACCTTTTAATCTGTGTGGAGCTATGTGATTTTGTTCTTGAGCAGCTTACCATCTCTCGCTTCCGTGCTGGTAATTCCTATTATATATCTCTCTCTAATTCTCGATTTTTAGAATTGTTTGAAGTAAATAAGTTAGTTAAAAAAGAAAAAGATTGTAGTACGTGCTCAATTCTGGATTTTTCCTTTAAAGTTTTTTTTAGTTTTGTTTGATTCTTGGTGTGTGTTGATTTGTTTAGTCCTTTATTACATTTGTCTTGCTCCTGCAGAATGGAGCTATGTGATTTTAGGCTCCTGGGTACTATTTTCCTGTTCATACTCTTGGCTTTCTCATGACTTTCCTCTTTGACTTGGAGATACAACTTAGTTTGTCTTTTGTTATGTTGTTCTGTTTTGTGCAATTTATGATTCCTTTTTCCTTATTGTAAATTCATGTCTTTGACCTTTTCTTTCTTTGAATGCTTCATCCAATATATCTCATGTTGTTTCACGAAGGGACATGGCCACTCTAAGGATCCCTGGAGGTAGTAATCATTCATCTCCCACCAGGAAGCCACCATTCCCCACCTCCACTCCTCTGCCCGACCTATTGTGGAACTGCAGAGTGTACATTCCTCTAAATCTGAGCCCTGTAGGTAATTTCGCCCCCTTGTTCCTGCTTAAATCTCTCTTTCTTGATTGTCAAACCAAAAGTTCTATTGATCAGCTAGACAAATTATGGTTGCTCCCCCTGGTCTATTTTTGCAATACTTTTGCTTTTCCTCTTAACTTGCCTGCTGGAACCCCAGGGCAATAAAGCTGCTTTAAACGTATGCACTATAATTTAAAAAAGGAAGCTGCACATGAGAAACACAATGGTAAAGATCATGAACTTCATTTTATTATCAATATTGTCAAGGGCAGTTTTGTATCATATCTCTTAGTCTATGTTATTTTCTTTTAAGGGAATATGATGTTTTTGCTCTTTATTGGGACTTTGTACAAAGGCTTTACCCTTAGGGTGGTGTCGTTCCAACTTTCAACAAAGGTTGTTTCCACTATTATGTTTAGTGACTAATTTGATCTTATTCAATATTTGAAATATAATTTAAATTACAAATATCAAATATATGCTGTTTGAATTATGATTTAAGCCATGTGCTGGCATTTTTCATTGCATCTGTTGGGTTTGTACTGGGAATCTGGCTGCAAGACTTGTAAATGATGTTGAAATTGTAGAGGTGGGTTACTTGGCTAAGCTCCTAAGAACATTATGTTACCTTTTAAAAATTTAGTTACGGGTGTATTCATGCTCTACTTGTATTTGTATCTCATTTTAGCTATCATATTTTGGCTTCAAGTTGTTTATCGTGTGTTGATGGCCAGGTTTGACATTCTATGAATGAACTAATATCTAGAGATGAGGGGCTGCATATTAACTCTGCTTGCCTTCTTTAATACTTAAGCCGCAGCTAGTTGTACAACTCTTCTAGCAGTCCTAATAGCATGGGAATAGCATTTGCAGGGGACTTTTATGTTCTTGTTGTTGATAGATTGTTGCAGAGGCAACTTCATAAAGTTTGTTGTTGACCATCTTTTGGTATTTCTCCATTGATACCCTGCCCTTCTTTTATGTAATTCATGGTTAGAGAAGGAAATTTTACATCTTTGTATTCCTTAATGTTAGGTTGGCTTAGGTTATCAAAAGAAGTACGAAGTTGAAAATCCATTTAATTGGATGGAATTCATATCCTTGCAGTGAGTATAGTAATCTTGTGAATGTACTGCTAATTCGTTGCTGCATCATCATCCGATTCATTTGTCCAATTGTTTTGTTGCTAACCCTTTGGCAGAACTGGTTTATCATTTTCAACAAAGTACCATATGCCTCTTCTTGGTGTATCTCACAAATTAGTCTTATTTCAACCATTGGGCCCAAACTAAACTGTGTGGAAAGAAAATGTGATTCTTTTTAGAAGTACAGGTCTGCAGTTTATTTCACCACAATAAGTGTGGCAGTGAGAAAAATAGAGGAGTTTGACCACATAAAAAGAATGGGAAAGACGTGCGATGCTGTGCTTATCTAGCCCACCCTGGCTTGGCTATATTCACCAAGGTCATTTTCTGTTAGCACCCTTTTCATATGAGACTCTTGAATATGGCGCTTCATTCTCATCTGATCAGTGTGCAGAAGGTGTGGTTGCTATCTCCGGGGATGCGTTGAGGATTTTTACAATTGAAAGACTGGGAGAAACATTCAATACCTCTAAGATACACTCCAAGAAAGTTTGTGCTTCAACCTAAGGGGAAATTATTGGTCATTATTGAGAGCATATACAGCAAAGGAGCGTGAAGAAGCAAAAAGAGTTCTTCGTAGGATAAAGACATCTGTTATTAAGTCAAAGATAATGTGGTGGTGTTAAAAGATGAAATGAGAAACTGGTATCCGAGTTTCATCCTGATTAAGTTTTGACTACATTTATTAGCTTTCTTTTAGCCTTTGGGGCAATGCGACTGTGATTTATGCATTCTGGTTCTTCCTATCAGGGCTTCCGAAGGAGCAATATGAAAAGTTAATTGGAGCCGCCAGGTTTGTACATTCATCTGTATGGAAAGAAAAATATCACTGATTTGGGATTTCTCTTTACTGCATTGAGCAAGGTTTTGACACATCAATCAGGTTCTGCTGCTATGTCTGCACCTGTATGCTCGGGAATCCTGAAAATGCTGAATTTGGCCTGTCTCCATTGAAATATATTTTCCTGGATAACAAATAAAATTAAATCAAGCCCGTAACTTCCATTATTGCCCAAAATCTTCCAAGATAATTAGGACAGTGGCTGTGCCAATTCTGAAATAGAGAATAGAATTTGGCTTGTCTTCATTCTCATTACTCCTTGCCACCTAAAATGTTGAATTCAGTCCTTGAGCTCCAAAAACTTGGAAATTTGGCTTAATTGCTAAAGTCAATTAGAAAATGTTTATTTGGAGCTACAACTACTTTTAATGAGTTTCATAATGACGTTAGTTTATGTATTTCTATTTGAAGCTTCTTGTTTTGCTTATGCAGTAATGGCTCCTGAGTTTCATGCCTTGTACTTGGAAGCTATGGTCAAGGTATTCACTCAAGGTGCAGAAAGATCAATATTGAAAATTGAGGAACTTTTGCATCGCAAGAAGATAGTTGAGTTGGATCTTGAAGCAGAGTTTTCAAGTTTAGATCTTGATATTATTGGCCTAGGTGTCTTCAACTATGACTTTGGTTCAGCTACAAAGGAATCAACCGTGATTAAGGTTTGGTGAAACATCCTAGAGCTTATTACACAACACAATGATGCTATGTGCAAAGTTCTTTCAATAACACAGTTAAGAGCCTGATTTTATTATCCACTTTTGTGATCTTCATTCCAAACTCGTCTCTCGCTTCAACAGAAATCTTAAAGAAATATGATTATTGAAACCAGTCCTTTTTTACATTTGTCTTACTCCTGCAGAATGGCATGTTAATCTACTGATATTATTAATTCCATTCTTTGACTTTTTCTTTCTTTGCATGCCTCTGTTTTTTTTCCTGCCACCATTTTCTCCTCTCAATGAATTGTTTTTTCTCCATATTAGTTCCCTCCCCCTGGTCTATTGTTGCGATACTGTTGCTTTGTTTGTGCTTTTTTTTTCTATCTCAGGATATCTTGGATTTGGGATTGAAATGGGTGCTAAGGATATCTTGGATTTGGGATTGAAATGGGTGCTAATAAACAAGGTAAATGGGTGGTTTTTATGCCAAGACTCTGCTGTCATGTGTTAACAGTGGAGCCTCCTTTTATGGTGCAAGTGCAGTAACTAAAATTAGTACCAAATTAGTACCTTTTCATTTGTTATATAAATATACTTGTATCTAAAGTATACTTGAACTGATATATATCTAATGTTTATGGTTGAAGTTTTTGGCCCAATCTCCCTTCAGAGGAAAGCTTGTCTGTGCTCTTACGAAGATATGACTAATTTCTTTCTTTGGATTTTTAATTACCTTTTGGTTGTCAAAATATAATAATTCTCACAACTGCTTTAAATTGATAAAAATGAGTTCATTCTTTAAACAAAGTTTAGGTTATTTGGTACTTTTTTATTTCATTCTTTTACAGTGTCATATGGAAGATTGTTGGAGCGACCCTCGAAGAAGTGCACTTTATGATTGAACCCCTCAGGAAAGTGGTTTGATCTTTAGCCTTCTGGCCCTTCTAGGAGAGGCTAGAAGATTCCAATGTCAACCCTCTTCTCCACGCAGTGATTCTATCAAAACTTGTTTACAAGGTGATGGTCGAAGCTTGTCCTAAAAAAATAACTTGTGAAAATAGTGTGTCTACATATTGTTTCCACCATATTAAATGTTAGCCTGAGATGTGAAAGGTGGCATTAGGAGGTAATGTCGCGCGGCTTTTCTCATGCAAGTTGGCGAGCATTTTAAAGAAAGAAAAAAGGCAATATTTTGCTTTGAACATTTTTTTACTTTTGATATTGTGTAGTCTCTAGAGGTGGGACCAAGTTCGATGTTTTCTATTTGGAACTCAAATTTCAATGATTTGCTCATACCTGCTAATTTCATTCTACATAGGAAAGCAAATTTCCTTGAGAGAAGGGCCTATCAGAAACTATATTTTCAAGATGGACGAGGACTTCTAGTCTAGTATGTTATGATTCCCTCAATTATCATAGAATTTTGTTACTATTCTTTGCAGTAATTGCTCCTGGGTTTCATGCCTTGTACTGGGAAGCTATGGTCAAGGTATTCACTCAATGTTCAGAAAGATCAATATTGAAAATTGAGGAACTTTTGCATGGCAAGAAGACAGTTGAGTTGGATCTTGAAGCAAGAGTTTTCAAGTTTTGCTCTTGATATTATTGGCCTTGGTGTCTTCAACTATGACTTTGGTTCAGTTACAAAGGAATCAACCGTGATTAAGGTTGGTGAAAATATTATCATAATGTTGCATTTGTCTGTATGCATTCTGAATCTGCTATCTTTTATATATTAGACAACTACAAAGGAATTACATACCTCTGACATAAGACAATGATGTTATGTGCAAAGTACCCAGCACACATGGTACCGAAGTTAAGAGCCTGACTTTATTATCCACTTTTGTGATCTTCTCTCCAAACTCGTCTCTCTTCAACATAACTCATAAAGAAATTTGATTGTTTGAACCATGTGTATCAGCGTGTAAGGAGTTCTGATTGGTCTAAGTTGCCTTCTTTGCCTCTTGCACACAAGGTCTTTGAAAAATAATCTACAAGAAGTGAGCCATTTTTCCCTTAAATTTTTTTAGCTTGGTTTGTTGTTTGGTTTGTGTTGATTCGTTTAGTCCTTTCTTACATTTCTCTTGCTCTTGCAGAATGGCCGAGTTTTGCTTTCCATATTAGTTCCCTTCCCCTGGTCTATTGTTGCGATACTTTTGCTTTGTATGTGATTTTGTTTCTATGTGAGGATATCTTGGATTTGGGATTGAAATGGGTGCTAATAGCCAAGGTAAATGGGTGGTTTTTATGCCAAGACTTTCCTGTCATATTGTTCTTTTTTGAGACTTTAATGTTTTAATTAGGGAGTTCTCGCTGGTATCCTAGAACCAATAATGGGAAAAGGACTTATACCTGCTGACTTCGACACATGGAAGCTAAGGAGAAAAGGTAAATGGGTGGTTTTTATGCCAAACTTTCCTGTCATGTGCTGTGATTTTTTATTTCTATATATACATGCCATGCTAATATACATAATCTTCATATATGTGAGCAGTGGAAAGGTAGATGGGGAAGGACTGTATAAATGGAGGGTCTTTTGCGAGAGCTATACAATCTTAGCTTTGCTTTCTTTTATGGAAACATTTGACAGTGGAGCCCCCTTTTATGGTGCAAGTGTAGGAACTGAAATTAGTACCAAATTTATTTCTATATGGATTGTAGTATATTGCCATTGATAATTTTGTTGTTGCCTTATGGAGGATAATAAGCATGTGGAGACCAAACATAGTAAAAAATATGAGTCCCATTCCATTGATGACAATGGTGGTAAGTTCCACCAATATTTTTCATTTATAAACTTGTTTCTTTTATTTTATTTGGCAATCTTGTCTAACTGCTGAACGGAAAGCAATACTTTGTTTTATCCCCAGTTTATTTTATGGATAGATTTTTTGGACCCTTGATTACATAGATATTAAGGATTGGCAAAAAAATGTATAGATACCATATCCTTCCAATATTATTTTGAATTTTGGAATTTAACAAGTATTAAGTCAAGTCTCTCTTCTGGTTAAATGGCCTTCCAAATTCCTTTCCATGGAACTATAAAAATTTCAAAGTCCATAGCAAGATTAGGCCATGGACATCCACCCATTTGTTTTTGTTTTTGAGCTTAGGAAGATGAAGTAGTTTAGAAGAAAGAATACTTTTCTTTTTGTGACTACCTTTTGTAGTTGTTGCTTAAATGATGCAACTGAGGTTAATCTTTTGTCTGTGTTTTGATTGAAATATTTATATCTTGTTGCTTGTGATGATTTGTTTGTTAGCAGGTGAAAGCTCTACTTATTGAATCTAACTTTAAATTGAGTAAATTTCTGGCTGTTATTTATTTTATATGACAGAGCTGTTTTTTCTGTAAAACTTTGGTTGGTTTAATCATAGTGAGAATTGAGAGATTAGTGTCCATATATAGCAACTTTCATGAAGCAGTTAAGTTGAATCATTATCTTGAAATAGTAAGGATGTGTGAAATTTGAATCTATGATAAATAATCTTCTGTTTGTTGCCTTCGCTTCCTTTAATTTTCTTATGTTTCTACCATGATGATACCTTTTAACTATTGTTTTGTTTTGTTGGCATATTTCCACAAGTTAATAATATATAGTATTAATAGTTTAGGTCCAGGTTTTATACCCTATATTAGCACATGTATTATTTGGCACTCCAACGATGGCAATGCATGTTATGTTTTTAGATTAGAAGTCCACACTCTCTGATCAAAAGTCTGCTTCTTTCCTTACTCTTTTAGTGGATGGTAGGGTCACTTACATTTCTATTGATTTGCAGGTTATAGCTAGAAGGTTCTTGAAATCAAAATAGATGACATCACATCTATATTTATCGAGAGGTTATGTGTAACTCCTTGGGATCTATTTCTTTCTCAAGTATATAATATTTGCTCTAACAGTGTTAGATGTGTCCATTAGATGTTCTAGCTCTTGTGCTTTGTGCATGTATGTATACGTACAAGCCTAAGTGGCATAAATGTGTATAAGAATAGGGAAGATGATATTAAGCATCAGTTAACACATTAGGCCGATTAGTCTACTGATTTTGAGAGAGAATCTGAGTGGGAAAATGAGGGAATTAGGAATTGTAGTTTTGGTTGCTTATCATCTAATGAAACTAATTTCATATAATTCTGAATGTTAGAACTCTAGTGTGGGAAGAACTGAGTTTTCCTCCCTACATAAGAGTTGTAACCTTGTGCTTTAGCTTTCTATCGATATCTATTTCGTACAAAACAGAGTTCTATAACTCCCGTTATAGTGAATAATATGGGCAGAGGTCGGAATACGACCTCTGTTGGCAAATTCAAGAAAAAAGAGAAGTTAGAGGTCTCGAAGCGATGAAGTTAGACGCATTATAGGAAAAGAAAAAAGCTATGTACAAAAATGGGTGTTTATAATGATATTTTGATTGGCAGATATTATAAAAATACTAATGAAAGAATAAAGAATTTAAAGGCTGATTGGATTGTTTTGGTGTTGTTATTATTAAGTATATAACAGGATGAAAATGATTTATGAGAATTTCCTATAATTGCAGGAGAGACCACGAGTGTGGTGCAGCTGCAATAATAGGAGACCATGAGTGTGGTGCACCAGCAAAAGGTGATTTGTGCCTACATTAACAGATTTAATTTCCATAATTTTGATGTGTGAATTATGCTTTACGGTGTGGAAGTTTCAAAATATGAGATTTTGTAGCAAAAATATTTAAGGTGTGGATATAAAAGAAGTCTATGTCAACTTGTGGCACAACCCCCAATTTGGCAATGACTAACATAAATTTAGTGAATGTTAAGATCCCAGATAAAGGGATCGCCAAAAATTAGTAACATACATTTAGTGTATGCTAGGATCGTGGATTAAGGGGATCACTATGCACAAGCTAACATGTGTTGAGAGTATGCTAGAATCTCGGATAAAAGATTGTGATACAGTGCAAATCATACATTAGTTTATGTTAAGATTTCGAAAAAGGAATTGTCGCACCTCCACACATACACTGGGTACTATTATATTTATTTAATTTTTATATGGAATTATTTTGTATTTCCTTTCAGGTCAAATATATGCACGTTAGGAGTAGAATATGTTGTTTGTATGTTTTTGTATCTAGCTTTAGGAGGTCCATTCTGAGTATTTTGTGTCATTTGAGTGTTGATCAACTTAACATGTATTAATGCTACTCTTTAAAAAGGATTGGAATGTAAGGATTTAAATTCTTGAATTTGTGATATCTTATTTAATGTGCTAATTGACAATTGATGTTAAATGTATATTATGTTTATTTTATTTATTGTGGATTGGTGTTTATGGAGATGTAGACCTAGACAGTTTTATCATACTTTTCTTTGAAAGTATGTCATATGCTGATAACTTTGGATCCGCCAATATAAGGGAGATCCTGTTGAAATTTTTGATAGAAATCTAGGTGGAATCTTATTGATTACAAAAAAAAAAAAGAATTTTCTTTTCTTTGCGAATGTGTATTTAATGTTTTCTTTTCTGGAGATCATTCTATAGTTTGAGACAAACACTTAAATAATTGTACACAAAGTATGGCAAGGTTATGTTTCAAACAAAATCAAAACATTGAAGTTGATAAATATATTTAAATGAAAAACACCAATATAAGTTATAGACTTTGTACTAATCAAAATCAAAATCATTGTATGTCTCTCTATATGGACAATATACTAATCTTAGAGAACAATGATCATATGATCAAGTGTACTAAGAAAACATTGACTAATAAGTTTCGTATGAAAACTTAGGTGTTGTAAACTTTATACTATGAATAAAAATTTGTAAACCATCTAATGGATTAGTATTTTCCCCTAACCTTATTATATTAAGAAAAATCTCAAATTATTTTCTAAATATGATAACACTATTAAAACACCAATTGAAGAGTACATATAGCCAATAGTATAGGCAAGGAAATAATTGGAATAAATAATTAAAATTTAAGGCTTGATATTGTGAGTAGATTTATAAGTAATTTATGTATGGATCATTGAAGGGAAATAAAAAGGATACTCAAGTCTTTGAGGTGCACCTTGTCCATGAATCATACGATACTGGATATAAGGACATTACCTATAATATAAATGGGGTGGGAAAAATACTGTAGCAATCCACAGTGTTTTTCCTACGCCATTTACTTTAAAGAATCAATGCTAGGCACATGCATCCTTAAAGAAGCTCAATCTCAAACAAGCTACAATCAATACCATTCCAAAAGGGAATGCATTCAGGTAGCTATATCGCTTGAGTCATAGTGGCTTCAGTGTGGGTAGGTTGATCTAGGTAATTATTTGGTTTTTATGGGTTTTTCTATTAATTGCGATAATTTTTTTTGTTATTATGAGACACAATGATTCCGTTAAGTCAAGTAAAAGGATTAGAGCAGAAAAGGTTTTATTTTAATTTTATTATGATCATCTACCTAATTAGTTGTCATTTGTCAATATTTTACTCTTAAGTTCAAATATTTGAAACATTATGCTAAGTTATCTACAGTGAAAAAATATACATGTGACTTACCTTGCACTTCTCTATATTCATAATCAAATTTTTTAACATGTATTTTTTTTAATGATCCTAGATTTGTTTTATGATAATATACATCTGAGAGAAATAATCAACCTACAAACCTTTCGATTATTTAGTATTTTTATATATTGAATTTATTATGGATAAAACATTTTAAAAAATAATGATAACGATTACTCTTTAAAATATATGAGGCTAATTATATATTTTGATATTTATTTAATATTAATACCTTAAAATATTTTGATATTTATTTTATACATGTGCTAATTATAAAATAATTATATATTTTGATATATTAAAAATGAAGTTTTCTTTTAAATCTCAAATTAATTTAATCTCAGTGTTCTGATTTCTTCGATGAAAATTTTGATTTGTTGCAATTGTGTCAATTGAAAATGATTATATATGTTGGTTTTCAATGTAGTCCTTATTCTTTTGATTTTTGTTTGCTCTTGGTTCCTTTAATTATTTTGGTATGCAGGTTTTAATTTGTTCAAATTGGGTCCTCCAATAGAAATTTGCCATATATTCTACCTTTCATTTCGGTCCTTATTCTTTTTTTTAACAAAATACACAACAATTTGTTTTTAAAATATTTTTATTTGTTTCGGTCATAAGGTTTTTATTTGTTTTAATTTTTTCCTTCAATTGGAATTAACTATATATTTTGTTTTTCATTTGGATCCTTATTCTTATAATTTTTTATTTGATATTAATTCCTTTGGTATTTTGGGTCCTTCTTGGATAGTGTTTAGTTTTTATTCATATTTATGCATCTATACTTTTAGTTTTGTTTTTAGTTTTTTTTGTTTTATTTTTTATTGGGGTTTTATTTTTATTTGGTTTAATCCTAAAATTTTAATTTATGCTGGTGATCATTTTAAAATTAATATTGCTCCTTTTTTCCCTTTGTTCTTTTTTTTTTGTGTTTTCTGTTATTTTTTTTCGAATCAAATGATTTTATGGTTTCATTGTTTGCGCAATAATAATAATAATTTTAGTGATTATTTATATTGTTTTTTTTGTAAAAATGTTTATCTTTTTTTTTATTCTTTGGGGCAATATTATGATTTTAATTATTTGGACAGTAATTCTAATAATAATTTTAACTATAATAGTTGTCGCGACGGTGATTTTTTTACGCGCTTCGCGCCCCGCCATTACCCCTTGATTCGGGGGAGACAACGACGCGCGGTGAAATGGGGGGTTGTTTTATAGTCCTAAAAATTATGACTATAATTATTAGGAGTCGCCACCTAATATTAAGGTTATTAGGAAACCTATTGTTCTGCGAGAGTCTAGGTAAGGGGACTTGTTGTGCAAGGGGAAGACGCATCACCCCCAGTGCACCCTACCTAAGGTAAGCTGCATTGTTGTTTGATTGTTTTTTCTAAGTTTATTTTTTTTACACTGCATTAAAAAAACATTTTTTTTGTGTCTGCGGATGTACTTTACGATATAATTTTACACCACAATTACGAGTCTTTTTTTATCTACGAATGTACTTTACAATGTAATTTTACACCGTAGTAAAAATCTTTTTTATCTACGGACGTAGTATACAATGTAATTTTACATCGTAGTAAAAATCTTTTTTTTATCCGCTGGTGTACTTTACAATGTAATTTTACACCGCGACAGATAAAACAAAATAATTGTTAAATTATTTTTGATATTTTGGCCAAATTCCAACGGATAATCGTAAACCGGTTACGATATTCAATTTTCGTTTTAAGACATGAGAAACATACAATATAATTTTTTATGAAAAATGTACATGGAAAAATCTTGGAATTCGGCCGTATGCACAAAAACAAATACATTTTTTTATATTTTTGAATTTTTTGTAATAATAATAGTAGTAAAAAAAATATAAAAATATCTTTTTTTGTCAATTTGTATTTTTTTTATTTTTTTTTATTTTTTTTATTTTTTATTTTATTTCTGGGCTGGGCTATCAGCCACAGTGGGCTGACAGCCTACTCTGAGTGGGCTGGGTTTCTAGCTCTTATGGGCTGGAAGCCTAGAAGGGTGCAGCTAGGCTTCCAGCCCTCATGGAAGCCCAAATGTTTTTGGATCAGGCTTCCAGTCCTCACGGGCTGGAAGCCCAAAGATTTTTGGGCTGGGCTTCCAGTCCTCACGGGCTGGAAGCCCAAATAAATTTGGGCTTGGCTTCCATTTCGTGGGTCGGTCGAAAAGCCTGGCCCATCTCAACCCAGCCCACATGAACAGGGGGACGCAAATCGCGGCCCGCTGCTCATGCAGGGACGAAGAAGACAATGAACAGTGTTTTTCAACTGTGACGAAAGGCACACCTGTTAGTACCGTTGGGTAGAGGGGGTCGAGGTGATGTTTCTTGTCGTGGTGGCGTCGTCAACGGTGACCTGTGGTGGCCGGAGGGAGCTTCCAAAGTCGTCGGGTTTGTGCTGCAACCGTCACCATTGCCTCGCCTGAGAGTGGGGTTCGGTTTCTGGTATATGGGGGAGTTTTACGGTGATGTTAAAGGTGGTAATGGGTGGTCAAGCCACCGTCACTGGTGGAGAGAGAGGAGGCGCCGGCGTGCTGGTTTTAATGAGAGAGAGAGAAACAAACCGAGAGATGAAGGAGAGAGAGAGAGAGCCCAGAAACGAGGGGATGAAGATTAACAGATTTTCACGTGGATTTTCCTCTGTATTCTCTATTTGTTTCTGGTGCAATTTTACGTGATTTTTCTCTCGTCAATCTTCTATGTTTTCGTGACTTTTCTCTCTGTTTTTCTTGCTTCTCTTTGCCTTTTTTCTCTCCTTTTTTTTCTATTCGTCTTCTCCTATTTATAGGGGCAGAGGTAGCTCTCATGCATATGAGGTTACTGCCTCTGCCTCCTCTGCAAATTTGTTGCAGAGGCCGTGGGTTGCCACGGCCTCTGCAAATTTTTAGAGGTTGTGGGTTGCAGAGTTTTGGCTTTGCAATTTGGTCCTTCAATGTTTGATTGGTTCGATTGCACCCCCAATTAGTTTTAAACTTTTAATTTTATGCAATTGTATCCCCGTCAAAATTTCAACAGCAACCCTTAAATGTGTACGCCTTTTTTATTTTGGTCTCTGGTTTCCGATTTGCGCGATTTAACCCTTAATTGACCATTGGATTCTCAATTCGTTCAATTTGGTCCCTGATGTCGCATAATTGACTAAAAAAATTCAATCGGTCTCCGAAAATTCCATTCTCATCAATTGAGCCGGAATTAAATTCAAGAACTTGGTTTCTCATTAACTAAGCCCTTAATAAAATTAATTTGACCAATTTAAAGTATAATTAAGTCCTTGCACTTAATTAAATCCTTCAATTGGATCCCGATCATAATTAAACTTTAAATTGGTTGACGATTAAATCGAATCAACCCATAAAAATATAAGTATGCCGTTCAACTTAATTTTTACACAGATTTATCCAATGATAAATTAGTTTTGCCTTAAATCTGTATTTTCCTCTATATTTGGAACAAAAGAGATATGATTGAACTTGCAAAAACAACCAAAATTTCCAAATTGATTTTTTTCTACCCACGCTGGCTCCTTTTATTTTATTTTTGTCCTTTTATTTTATTTTGGGGAGTAACCCAAAAATTGGGTTACGACAATAGTCATGATAATGACGACAATGCAAGGATGGATTTTCAATGATGATTTCTTATTTTTGTAGATAGAAAATTAACTACTCTTTTTTATTATTTGATTATTGTAGGTGTTTTCATAATTTTATATTTTGTTTTTTGTGTTTAATTTAAATTTGATTATTAAATGAACTAATTCTAATATAATGAATCATACAATAGTGGATATAAGGACATAATATACTATTGCGTGCATGGTGAAAGTTTAAATGATATAGAAAAATCATTGTATGCACGTGATTGAAATATGTCTCCAAGCGCATATTTATTGTCCCTCGCCTCTATTTCAAGCCAATTCTAACATGATTTTAACTGCCCATGGTTCCAAGTGTAGTGCAACTCACAACTCCAGCGGTTAACCCTACCATAAAACGCCCCAGGCAGTCCCTAATCATGCGCTTCCAGCTCTGGCGGACCCAGGCTCGTGCCATCGGTGCTCAACTTAACATGTCCCTCTTTAGATGGCTTCTAACTAATATACCTAATTGCTTTTGATAAAGTTAGGGAGGAAGCCAAAAGAATTTAAAGTTTTTTGGAGGATATTCCATGTTGGATAAAATAAGTGATAGTTATTTGTATACATTATGATAGCCAGTCAACAATTAGAAGGGCATAAATTATCATGTATGACGGGAAGTCTAGACATATATATCATGGATATAATACTGTAAAATACTTGCTCTCAAATTAATTTAATTTCATTCGTGATGTAAAGTCAAAGAAAAATACTACGCATCTGTTAACCAAGGGTTAGTTGAAAGAGCTTGTGTGTAATTCATCGATGGGAATGGGCTAAAAGCTTTTAAATAATAAAAAGAGTGTAATGATATAACTATACCTAGTTGATTGGAGATTCTAAGATCTAGGTTCAAAAGAAAAAATAAGTGATTTGAATTTCTAGTAGCACCAGGAAATTGTTATTTTCTTTTTATTGTCATGATAAAATAAGGGTTAGTTGTAACATGATAAAGAGTGAGCTAAGCTCTTAATGGTTTTTATATCTTGATACACAAAATAGAAAAGAATATTATACTCTTAGTGGAGGACCACCTATATAAGAGTGAAATATGGTTGTTTAATTAAGAATTTGTATTAGCACCAAATTCTTTAAAGCACTCGTGAATCCAAGAGTTGTTTTAAGCCAAAATGCACACAACAATGAGAACTATAGGAAATATCTAGGTAGATAAATTATATGAGTACTATTTTTTTGGTTTAGACAAAAAAGATAAATAATTCAAGATATCACGTTTACTATTTAGTTGAGTAAATTTGATAGCATTTCACTAAGAAGTGTTCAAAGCTGAAAGTTACCTACCCTAATGTAGTTATCTATCAAATTAGTAAATCGAAACAAATCTTTGGATTGTTTTGAAACATGTGAGACAATTTGCATTCATGTAGGGGATTGATGATTTTCTTATTAACATGATTTAAACAAATTATAGGTGAATGAGAAAATAATCTCGAAGAACCATTGGTTTTCTAGCCTTACAAACCCTTATTTTTTTTCTAAATTTAATTCTGATTTATGGTGTCTAATCAAAGGTTGATAATGGTGGAAGGTAATTTTTCAACCTTTTAGCTTCTGAAATTCGTTACAGAGAGGGGGGGGGGGGGGGGGGGGAATGAAGCATTTTTTCATATTTTTTCTCACCGTATTGGTAGTATTTTCATTTTCTTTTATTATTTAGTTTTCCTTCCAAATCTAAAGATTGAGTTCATCTTGTCAAGAAATAGTTGAGTCGTATTTCTGTTTTAAAGACCTTGTTTAAAAATACTTCTAAACCATTTTGGTGTTGTTTAGTTCATCCCTTGTGAAGTGATACCCTCATAGATGAAGCAACATACATTTGGATTTAAACCTTTTTCTTTGGCCTTCCCTTCTGACCTTCTGTTGTTGGCAGCCTGGTTGGGTTCTCCCCCACCACATTTCCTCTTCTTTATCATCTCATCCTTGTTTTTGAACTTGGATGACATTTTAGATGCCCCGACATCCCCCTTGCTGGCGACCACATCAAAATCCACAAGTTCATTACTAGTTGTGATGGCAGATGACAAATCTGAAACCTTGTGCATCCTCAACTCCAATTGTGCCCATGGCTAGAGTGTAGACAGAAAATTAAACAATATGTCCTCTTTAGACATATTCTCGATGTCGAGTCTCATAACCCATTTCTCGGTTATTCCGTAAAATAAAAATAATGAAAATAAAATAAAAAGGTTGACGTGAAAACAATCAAGTTGGAAATTTTGAATGGATTAGAGAAACCGATTGTACCTTTATTGTGCCAAAAAATGAAGAACAATGCAGATTCAATGGATAAATCTGCTTAAAAATTAAGTCAGAAGGAATAATTATATTTTTTATACGACAATTTTATTTAATCGCGGGCCAATATAAAGTGTAATTATGTTGATGAATTAATTTAGGGTCCAATTGAAGGATTTAATTAAGTGTACGGACTTAGTTATACTTTAAATTGGTCAAATTAACTTTATTAAGGGTTTAATTGATGAAAAATCATGTTTGGAATCCTAATTCGAGCTTAATTGAGAAGAATGGAATTTTCGGAGACCAAAATCAATTTTTACCAAGCGAATTGGATTAAATCGGGAGTGAAATTGAAGAAAATTGATAGTTTAATGGTCAATTAAGGCTCAAATTGCATTAATCCGAGACCAAGGACTGAAGTAAAAAAGGCGTGTAAATTTAAGGCTGCTATTGTAGTTTTGGTAGGGATAGAATTGCATAAAATTAAAAGTTTAAAGCCGAGCACAATTAAACAATTACAAATCAAGAGACCAAACTGTACTTCTACCATTTTGCAAGATTTGTAGGTGTGACTGCAGTTTTCTGTGGTCTGAACGGTGCAAGCACGCGCATTGGAGAAGTGGAAGAGGCAACCCACCGTTGCCCGCAATGGCTAGCTAAGGAGTCACCGTTGTCCCTATAAATACTGCGATCAATGAACAGAGAAAAGGGGGACAAGGGGAAGAGGTAACAATGACTTCTTTTTCATTAGCACCTGCATCTGCAGTCCTCTCCTTCTCCCTATCCAATAAATTCCAAGTTCTTCCTCTTCAGTTTTCAGCTACTATCTTAGCCATCGACAACCCCTTCTTCTCCCCAAGTAGCAGTTGCATGTCGGTGCTGCCATCAATAACTTCAAGCTCAACGTTAGTGACGACATCAACTTTTTATGCTCTAACAGAGGACAACAACTTCTCCTCCTTCCTCCTTCCTCCTTCCTCCTTGACAGCAATAGCTGTAGCCTTTTTCCCCCCAATTTCGATAGTTTCATCATCCCTTTTGGCAACACGTGCACTCCTCCCTCTCCTCTAGCCATAGCACTAGCAGTTGCACTTCCCCAGCGGCAACCGTAAAAGCTCCTTCGTCTTCCAGCGATGTAAGCGACAACAGTGTCACTTCTTCTCTCTACTGCAGCGAACTTCACC
The DNA here is from genome assembly GCA_964035475.1 of Salix caprea. Taxonomy (NCBI): domain Eukaryota; kingdom Viridiplantae; phylum Streptophyta; class Magnoliopsida; order Malpighiales; family Salicaceae; genus Salix; species Salix caprea. The sequence goes on from OZ037756.1 coordinate 6,713,765, forward strand.
TCCCTCTATCAAGTAGTTGGCATTCTTCTTCTGCTATGGTCGTTATTGTTCACTTTGCAAGTGAATAGTAGGGAGTGCATTAATTCACGTCCTACTAAAGGGATGAGTGTTATGTTAAGCCCAACCTAAGAAGGTTGATGGGCTGAAATGGGACAAATTGGTTGGGCAGACCCATTTCGTTGGTCCAGGCTTTGTATACACACATATATATATATATATATATATATATATATATATACACACACATATATATTAAAAAAATGTATTGTTTTCGCGTATACGACTGAATTCTAAACATTTCCTAAGCATATTTTACACAAAAAATTGCATCTTTTCTCATATTCTAAAATGAAAAATAGGATATCATAACCAAATTATGAGTATTCGTTAGATTTCAGACAAAATATTAAAATCTTTCAAGTTGATGATGTTTTTTAGAAAACTATATTGATTCTCTTTATGTTTTTAGCAGTGCAATTTTATAATAAATTGAAAACTTTTAATAATAATTTTTTTATAATAAATTTGAAACTTTTAATAATAGATTTTTAGCTCCAAATAAAATTGTTATTTTCTTAAAAAAAGTATAGAAATGATTGTATTCATGCTCGATGACCTATAATAGTTTTCTAATTTTTACCCTTTGCTACTAGTATTTTTAGTATTGAACTAGTTTGATGGCCCGCACTTCGTTGCAGGCGGAGCAAATAATTTTTACAACTGTTCAGATTAAAATATAATATTTCTACATGTAAAGTTTGATATAATGAAACAGATCAAAATACCCTGTCATAGCAACAGTAACATCGAAGTGCTAACTTCTAAAATTATCATCACTATTACTGTCAAAACAATAATAATTATTAAACTACCTAGAGAAAAAAAAAGTAAGAACAAAAACTAAAATTATTATTATTATTCTTAATATTAATATTATTATTGCGTTAATAACAAAAAAACAAAATTAAATCAAAGACTGAAAGAAGTATAAAAACATTAACAAAAGAGCAAATAAAAAAATAAAATAAATGATAAAACAAAAATAAAAATTATTACCTGAAAAAAATCATTTCACTTGAAAATAATAAAAATTATCAAATTATACCGAGAAAAAAAACATAAACAAAATAGTAAGCAAGAAAAACAATTAAAACATCATTATTATTATTATTATTATGACATTCCTCTAAATCTGAGCCCTGTAGGTAATTTCGCCCCCTTGTTCCTGCTTAAATTTCTCTTGTTTGATTCTCAAACCAAAAGTTCTATTGATCAGCTAGACAAATTATGGCTGCTCCTGAAAATCTATAAGAATGTGCAAATTCAGTCTGCATGTCAAGAAAACACGAGCTCTGATCCTGGCCTTTCAGCTTTTCATTTGATGCTCCATAATGTGTTAACAATGACCGAGTCAGACCCGCCAAGTGTGATAACATTTTTTAGAAAAGGATGCATGACTAATTCCAAGTATGAAATAAAAGTTAAATCATTACACAATTAACTCTTACGTTTTAGGAAATAGCATAATAGAGAAATTGCAATTGCATAAGAGAAGAAAGCGTAGAAAATAGGTTCAGAAGTACTTCCCCCGGTTAAAGAAGGGAAGAATCATGGTCGAGCTATATGCTTAACACATGCAAGTAGGACCTTTTTTTCGCCGAGAGAAGATGCAACAGGACTTCAAATCCTTCTTGCTTCGAATCCACTGCCTGAAGTTGATTTTCTATTCGTTTTATATATGACCTCTTGCTTTAGCTGCGACTTCAGAGTCGGAAGAAAGCGGAGCTCCTAGCTCGGGATAAACGGGAACTGCCGGCTAATCGTATGCCGGTGAATCAGATGTTAGATATTCGGGGCGAATCATATGTTGTTGAATTGCCCGCGTAACCATGAAGAAAGCGAATTGCTAATGAAAGTCTGACTTCTCGAATGCACTTCTCTAATGGCATAATGGCAAAAGGAGGTGCTAAAGCCCTTGACTGATCAAGTACGGTAGACAACTTCAGACGAAAGTAGTCTGGGTAAAGTCAAGCTTCACACTTGACATTCCTAAAACAAAGAAAGTTTTCTCGAAAATGCTTTCGATCTCTCCATCACAGAATAGGCTCCGACGAAGCCAATCACGGGAAGCAAGGAAGGAAGTTGACTCCAAATACCGGTCTTTTATAAATATAAAGTAGCACGTTCCCTCCGTGCGTTTTAGGCTGCTGCTGCTATTGAATGCGCTGCTATTGGCTCAGCTGTTAGGACAAAGACGGGACTAGGCTGCATCGAATGCCATGGTTCTTGTTCTCGAATCAGCAGCTATTGAAGACGGTGTTCGGGATTTTCCTGTTAGCCCTGAGATAAGCATTTCTTTAGCAAGCCTAATGGCACCTGCTTCGAGTCTTCTTTCCCACAGATCTGCTATATGGATGCCCAAAGGATTCGGCAGGCGAGACATCTATTTTATTAAGTTAAGAAAGCGAGGATATGATTAAGGCCTTTGAAACTAGTCTTGATGCCTCAAATCCGCAGAATCTAGCTCTTTTCACTAAATCTGTGAGGGGCAGGAAGGATTCATAGTAGTAGAATCGGACAAGGAAGTGACACATTAATGACTAATGACTATGGATAGTTTAGAGCGAGCAAGATGGAAGGGTGTAAGAATCCGCTTCTTGGGAAAGTGAATCCGAAGGTGCAAAGGAAGAGGTAAAGGCCTTCTTTCGCTTTCTTGACTATAAAGAAATGTGGAGCCTCAGAGATGTCATCGAAGGAAGGTCGACGGGAGCCTTTCTCCATAGCTAGCAGATCTTTTTACTAGAAAACCGGGTATTTCGCGCATCTGGTCGTGAGATTACCCTTGAGGTGAATAACCGCTTTAAGCCTATTGGTTCCGTTCAGACAGAGCTCAACCAGAAATCTCTCACTCAGCAGGCGCCAATGACGTAAGGACAGTAAGACTTAGGACATACGGTATTTAACGCCGCTAACCTTCGCTTCAGTCGGTAGCAAAAGGGAATTTCTCTCACAAGGGTAGCTAGTAGCTCAAAGGACGGCAGTCAAGACTTCTCGCCCACCAGAGGGTCAAAAGCGGATAGAGCAGGGAAGAAGCCCCATTCGTTGAAAAGATCTGAAGAACATACATACCAATCGGTAGAAGCAGCCGCAGGAGTGCTCTCGTTCGTAACTTACGCAGCTCTTTCTTTTTCTACTGATCTTCGAAAAGCAGTTCTTTCTGTGATTTCACGAGCAGCAAGATTCATAGAATAGAGCGGAGGTGATCTTTCCCTCATCAGAGACGTATGGTAGATTCGCTTCTATTTTCTTAGTGGCTAGGGGAAAGTAATAGTATGAAAGAGCTTTCTTTAGGGGGCACTCTGAACCGTCAGGTCAAGGAAAAAAAGCAGATAAAGAAGTTCTATCCCAGATAGTGAAAGACATCTGAGGATTGGTTTGACTTAGAAAGTTTAGAATAGATAGGGAATGGAGAACTCCACCCTCTCTTTCGACATTTAATAAAAATTTGGAAAGCACTGGCACATCTTCCTTAATAGGAACTTCACTCCTGGTCCTATCGAACCAGATATTGTATAACCTGGAGGAAGGTGCATGCATGCCTATCGTAGACCAGTATGCGCTGTTGAATAACCAGTCTTAGCAATAACCGTTGTTAGAATATCCCTTGCTCTCCCTCCTAACCGGTCTTTCTGGTCGTCTTGTTACTCCAGTGTGATCCTAAGCGCTCAGGAAAGTCAGAAGGGAAGGAGACAGTCTTTACCGAAGAAGGCGCACCGGGCCAAGGAGAGAGCGTAGGTTCAAAGGCAAGTAACTGAACCGTAAGCCGGGGAGGAACGAACTCAGCCGGGGCTGACAAAGCCGGCTCTCCTACCTTTACTACCACCGACCCTTTGTGTTTATAGTCAGGAATTAGCTCTTTATAAGTAAGACACAAGCAAGAAAGCTATGTTTATTGGCTTATTCCCGTCTTTAATCAACCCTCAAAGTCACATTAGGCTCTGAAAGAGGTTCATCAACTACGGAGGATCAATTAATATTAATATTACCTCACCCGAAATTGGCACATGAGCACTCGAAATCGCCTCTCTTCTTGTCCTGAAACCTTAGACGAGCGACTATGCT